>PVKA01047787.1:0-14138 GCA_004027165.1 Ctenomys sociabilis
GGGGAAGCCTGATTTCAAGACTGTTTGCTATTTGACTTCTCCTCTGAGACTGCCAAGAATAGAAGCACAGAGTGCTTGAAGTGGTGGCAGTTAGAATGGTGTGCTCCTCTGCTCTGCCCGGATGGGGATGACTTAGCCCAGTGGATGCTGGGGTGGCCAGAGGGAAGCGGTTTTTAGCACTGTTTAGCTGTGCCTTGGTTCATTCAGCAGAAGCGCCTGGAGCTCTCCTGGATGCCAACAGCATCCTCCACAATCCAAGGCAGCAGGGAGCAGCGGAGTGTTTCCTGCTAACCGAGAACACAGATCCTGGGGAAGAAGGCTGGCAAGTGGGTGAGAGAGTGGGGTTATTGGAGCAAAGAGGGAATGGGAATTTGGGCTGGCAAAGGATGGAAGAAACTGAGGGCTGGAGGGGCAGAGCTCGTGGCAGCAATGTAGATGAAAGGCCAAATGATGCAGGGGTGAAAGCTGGCAGTATGGTGTCTGGAGAAAATGTTTTTTTTTTTGTTTTGTTTTTTTTTAACAAACGTTCACACATCCTGGAAATGTCAGGAAAAAAACCTAGGAGACTCAAGGCCTGAAACTTGGCCCTGCATGCGGCCTAAGAAGAAAGGAGGCTGAATCAGTGTTGTATGGAACCACTGGGATGATTCAGCCTCGATTTTAAAGGACCAGACAGGGATTAGAAAGCTCTGAGGAAATTTAAGATGGAACCTGATGCATTTCTAAATCTTTAGAAAGAATCAACTGCAGGGCTCAGAGCTGTGGTGCAGGTTCGTAGTTCTAGCATTCCAAAGGCTGAGGCAGGAAACTCAAATTCAAGGAGCACCATGGAAGGCTGGGTCGGGCAACAGCCAAGGTACACAGATGTCCTAGCTCCTGGGTCTCAGGCCTCAGAACCTTGGGTCTTGAACCAGTAGCCACCTGAATACCCTGCATTTTAGGCCATCAAACTCAGGCCAAAGCATACCCACAGCCCTCCTGGCTCTCTGGGTTGCAGGCCATAGATTATAGCTTCTATCATCAAGTCCTCTCTTCCATCTCTCTATTTCTTTTAATTTTTCTGGATGAAGTGAGATCAACATGAGAAAAACCAAAAGAGAAAAATACAGTGGCTAAGATTGAAAATATAGGAGACAAATGCACAGAAGCACTGGGAAATGCAAGGACTGTTGACATGGTCACAAGGAGCTTTTATCCCAGGGAGTGAGGAGAGCCTGGGTTGGGTATGCACAAGCAGTGAGGAGGGGAGGAAAGGACTTTACGGGTCTCTGAAGGACATCCCTGCACATTTCCAGAAAGCTGAAGTGTGTGTGCCTATCCACAAAACAGAGACAATGCAGAGAGGGAGAAAATCACAATGTATTATCAGCCACCAATGAAGAAAGGAAAGCGGATGTGGCACACACGACTCCCTGGTGACACTACGAGGGCATCTGTGACGTTTTCTGGTTACACAAGGCGGAGGAGTGCACAAATTGGCACGTGGGGACCACAGTGAAACAAAAACAAAGGGATGCTGGGTGTTCGAACAGGCAAGGTGGACCTGGGACTCCACAGGCAGTGGGGAAATCAAAGAGACGAGAATGGAGAGAGGAGCTACAATGCATCTGTTGACTGAGGGGAGAAGGGGCCAGGGGAGGCCGGGACTCAGCTTCTCCTGTGACACCCATGTCAGTCACTCACTTATTCCAGTACCTTCTGATTTGGCTTTGTTTTTTATTTTTTGGGAAGGTATAAGGCAAAAGAAACATGATTTAATGTGAAGTTGAACAGATGCTCACAAGCAACACATTTAGAGAAGAAAGTGCTTGCAGTTTGCTTTGTATCTGCAGTTGTCTGGGTCCTTCATGAGGCCCAGTCACAGCCTAGAGAGGCCTCCTCAAGGGACAAAAGCCTGCTTTATGCAAGGTTGAACCCAGTAGAGTGAAGAGGAGAGCTCGCCCAGCCTTGCAGCTGCATCCCTGTTTTCAAAGCAAACGCAGCTTTAGGTCTTGCTTTTGGAAACAGGAGAGTACATGGTGGCCGATAACTGTGGAGCCCATTCTGTTTCCCGCCGGACAAACACACGATCTCATCTCCTTTGTGGGTGAACCACCTGAGTCCAGAGCTGTAGCCCATGCTTTTTGAGCACCACATTTTCAAAGTGAAGATGGATCTTGTCTCTGAAGCAAGAATGTGACCTTTAAGATCAGAGGGACTGCAGGTTGGGTCTTGGCCCTGCCCTGTAGTAGATTTCAGCATTATTCAACCATTCTCAGGTTGACTTCTTCCAGTACACTACTGCCTCATGGCACTGCTGTGAAGCTTAAGTAAGAGTCCCAACAGATTAGGTGAGATTAAAAACAGTCTATGGTAAAGCTGTAAATTAAGAAAGAATACTGTTAAAAATGCATTGCTATGAGTTTTCCTCCCCCCTCATCTTGAACACACTCACTCCATCATCCTTGCCTCTTTCTGCAGCAGCTCTGGAGTCCTCTTTCCTGGGGTCTTCAGCTGCACTGTCCTGGCTACCTGGATGTACTAAATGGATTCAACATATTGCCCTTCCCCAGTCATTTTAACTTCAGAGAAGAGCCAGAACTCACACCGTGACAGATCCGGGAGCCAAGGATGGATGGATGAAGACGCAGTGCCGTGGTTGTGTGAGCTGCCTTTCTATTGCAGGGCATTCAGCAGTAGTATTCACTGTATTTCTGATCACATCTTGTAAAGATTCTCAGGAAGGAGGAGTCCAGAGCTGCTTCAGAGACTTCACCAAGAACACTATGGCAGGACGAGGTGTTTCAAAGCCAGGGAGATGATTTTGAGGGCAATTCAGGGCAATGTGTGTTTAACATTAATACATAGAATATTTTACTTTTTTTAGGCAAAAGAGCAAGAGGTTCTAAGGGATTTCCTCTTACCTGGCCTGGCTGGAGTGGAAGTGGGTGTGGGGAAGCACTGAGCTTACCTCTCTGGCACTCCTCCTTAGAACAGCTGGAAATGTCACCAAGTTTTTGCAGAGCAGCTGAGCCC
The DNA here is from genome assembly GCA_004027165.1 of Ctenomys sociabilis. NCBI lineage: Eukaryota > Metazoa > Chordata > Mammalia > Rodentia > Ctenomyidae > Ctenomys > Ctenomys sociabilis. The sequence continues at coordinate 3,016 of PVKA01047787.1, forward strand.
TCAGTCTGGCCAAGTGGCAGACCTGGGATGGGCCCGGGAAGGACCATCAGGCCCCAAGCTGGCCGCAAGAAGGTGCAGCTCTCAAATGCAGTTGAAATAGAATCTTTTCTGCTCTCCGAGTGATGCAGGTAACAGTGCCTGAGGAAAATCAGGTCTGACTGTGCAGCAAGGAGCTTTTTTCTTAGCAATGGCACCACTGATGGGTCCAGAGTTGAAGCATCAGACCATGTGACAGGGGAGACTTTGACTTTGGATAACAAAGGTCTATATCAGGCTTCGCGAATTCTGCATCTCTAGGGGACAGATGTTCAACACTGTGTTCTGCCACAGGACGTGGACTGATGTGACTGAAAACAATGTTTACGTGAGAGCTCTCACAGTTTAGGACAGGATACACCTTGTATGACTGTGAGACTTAGAAAGTGTGGACACCAGAGCTTCCCATGTGGGAGTGAGGCTTCATCCCTCAGAGAGCTGCCCTTGGGAATTTAAGTGCATTCTAGGGACCCTTTATGCAGCGGAGAGATGTACAAGGTAGATGCTACCACATCCTCTCCTGTCACCGGGGACACAGACTTGAATCACACACACTGTAACTCATACTGCCTCATGCATACATGTATTCATACTAGAAGCAACTATCTGTACATGTATCTTTCTGTGTATCTACCCAACCATCCATTTATGTATCCATTCATGTACCCATGAGTACATCTGTCTGTCTGTCTATCTATCTATCTATCTATCTATCTATCTATCTATCTATCTATCTATTATCATTTTTGTGCATCAAAATAGTCAGTGTTATAGGAAATTACATAAAAATATCTCAATATATTGATGCTGACATCAGTAACCATTGGTATCAAATGACACAAAACTGTATTTTAGATTTAAGGATTCATAAATCCTTAATCTTAATATCATCTTATATATCTTGGTTCTATATATAAAAAAATAGCTGCTTTTGTCTTATTTTCTGCTTCGAGATTTTTAAGCATTGGAGTTCATTTCAATAAAAATTTATTTCTGTTACTGTCTCACTAACCTGTTTTGAAACTGTCTCATTGCTATTTCTTTCTCAATAAAATTAATTTAAAAACATAAAGAAAAAAATTTCTTTCTAATTATTAGAAAAAGAAATCTATCATGGTACCCAGCTGAAGAAAAGGAGTAGCTCAGGAGCTGAGTTCTTCTGTATACAGTCTTTATGTCCATAGAAAACCACACAGAGGACATGGGTGCTGCATGCAGACAACACAGGCACTGACACCAAGCAGGGGATCCAAAGGCCCCACTTGCACACTTGCTGAGACAGACAAAGCTCTATGAGGCCCAGCTGAACTCAGCTCCAGGGAAACAGAGACACACACTACTCTCTGGAGCCCTCATTGCCTCTTACCATCCCCAGCAGCCAGTGGGACTGTTCCATCTCTCCATAGGCTTCTTCAGGAATTCTGGGCTGAGGCTTCCCTTCCATGGGGTCAGATTTCAAGATCTCAGAACTGGCCTGGAAAACCACAGGTTCTTGAGTCTCAGGGAATCCAGGGGTCCAGGCATCTCCTCTTGAGGCCTCTGTAGCCATGCGAGGGATACAGAGCAAATCCAGACTCTATTGGGGTCTCTCTCTCCTCTCACACTCTTGCTCTCTTCTCTTTCTCCTCCTTCTCCTACCTAAAAGTGCTGTTTCAAGGGCAAAGCAGACTTTCAGAGCTTGATGAAGGAAAGCTGTCAAGTGCTCTCCTTTCTCCGGCTGATGACTTTAAAACGATCCCTCTGTGTACTTCATTTTTATACTTTTCTGCTGGATGGTTAAGACCTAGATAGAGCAAGACTTATATATCAACACATGTACTTTATATTTCTTATGAGGTCAGTAAAGTCCCCTCATGGTTTATTTTGTAGTCCTGTACCTTATTCTGTAGATCCTTTGTCTGTGTCATCCATGTGGATGAGTCACAGCCAATGCTTGACCAGTTTGCTCTCTGTGAGAGCCTGAGAGAATGTTTTCTCCTCATGTGACTCTCTCGAGGCACCCTATAGAACTTCAATCTCCTCTGTGGCTCCACAATCTCCTTGTTCAGAAAATTTGGAGCTCAACTGAGTTTCATGATGTTGCAGTACAGGTTCTCTTATGTCCTGAGTCTTCGCTGACCTTGAAAGGCTAGGGCCAAAATGTTGGCTGGCCTTGTGGCTCTTCTATTTCTCCAACTTTGATCTGTGAACTTACTTTGTTAACCATCCAGAAGAAAATCTGATTAGTATCCTGCAGCACATGCCATTCACTTTGCCTTATCAGACTCAATTGATTTTAGTTGTTGTTGTATGTTTCCTTTCGTATTTCTGCTTTTCGCTTCTTATACTAGGGAGACTATACAATATTTACACATGCGTGTCTGGTTTATTTCACTTATGAGTATATGTTCAAATGGCATCCACTTCAGTATAAATGCTTCAGCTGAGCTATAAAGGCCTATGGTTGACAACTTCTTCGGATAACTCACAATTGTAGTGGACTGCTAGACTGTGTTGGATTGTGTCTTCGAGTTCAAGCACCTAAGTTAGTTGAATGACAATGGAGTGCCCATCTCTGACAGGTGTAGACAAAAGAAGGGGTATAGAAAGGAAGAATCATGATGTGTGTGTATAGACAGTACAGTGGGGATAGATAATGCTGTGCTTCTACATAATCCTATGAGAGGCAAGATTTGTACTAATGGTGGTTGGACAGAATATTATGTCATATTTTAGTACTATGGACAACCACTAGGAAAATTACAAGGTAGAAAGTATTAATTATTGAATCTTTGATGTAATTCAGGTATTAAAAAATAAGATACACAAACAGCTACACTCTCTTTACTGATGAGTCATATGCTATAATAATGTCTGTAAGTATAATGTCATGTATGCACCTTCTATGATACCAAAACATTATGAAAACTGTTTGCAATGTATTAATTTATCAAATCCATCTTGTCAAGGTATGTTAAAACTGTCTCATTGATATTTATACTTCAATAAAACAAAAATGAAAATATTTAAATTAAATTAAAAAAAAATAAAACGATCCCTCTGTGAAGGCTGTTCCTCCCCACAGTGCCCCAAGCCAAACATAACCACCCCAATTTTCATAGAGCCCTGAGCTACTCTGGGCTGAGCCCGAGCTCTCAAAAGGCCCTGCCTGGGCACCTGTCCCTCCATGAGCCAAGCGGGACCACCTGGTGCACACAGCTGGGTGCATTTCTTTAAGCAGCAAAGGCCCTGAAGCACAGGGCTTTCAGAGAGACCATGTGAGGGCAGAGACCACCGGCAAGGCAGTATCAGGCTGAGAAGCAGAAGGACATAAGTAGAACTGTAACTGTCACCTCTTTCATTTGCCAAGCAGCACAAAGTAACCTTTCCTTTTGTTGGTTTTTCAAGGCACTGGGCATAAAAGTGTGCTTCTACGGGATGGTGGATGTTTTCAATTCTCCTGGAAAAATATGCAGAAGGGAAACAGCTCGTTCAAATGGACCCTCCAATTCTGGTTTTGGAGGAATCACCAGTGAATTCCCTAGTGGTTGTACCAGTCTACACAACCAGCAGTGGAGAAGGATTCCTTTTTCGTATAGCCTCACCAGGTCTTTGAGTGGTTGATTTCTTGACAACAGTCATTTTTCTGGAGGTAAGATGGGATCTTAACGTTGTTTTAATTTGTATTTCTTGAATGACCAATGATGTTGAACATATACATAGAAAGAAGTGAAATCCCAGGAAGACAGAAGAAGTATGATGGAATGCAGCCAGCATTCTCAGCATGCATGCTTCTCTTCCTAATTTTTCTTTATGCATTTGTATCATTTCTAGAATGGAAATGCATGTGGATATTTATAAGTGTTAGCATTGCCTTCTCACACTTGCAATGAAAAGATGGAGATGTTGCACATCAATCATTACCACATTTAGGGTTAAGGTCTCATTTAGTATGAAGAACTAGGGCTGGGAACACTGAACTCAGCATGGGGAGACCTCACTTTAGTTCCCAGGTAATTGTTTGGCACTAGAATTACAAAGAAGTGGTCTCGAAAGCTGAAGCTAGGATTCTAAGAAAGACTGGACTGTCTCTCCTACTTTAATAGAGAAACTGGTATAAGAAAGCCCTGAGGTGGAATCACAGTTGATACATTAACATTTCACAAATGGCATCAAAACATAACAACCCTTCAAATAACTTTTTGGTGGAATTGATTAATTCTCTCTCTCTCTCTCTCTCTCTCTCTCTGTAACCTTTTCTCTCTCTTCTCACATCTGAAAAACCTTAGCAGAATTATAAAGAAAGTGTAGGAATGATTTACAAATGCAATTTTAGTATATGTGAAAGTCTGCAAGCCCCCAAAATACATATCCGGTGGAAAGACACATATTAATTCAATGTGTTAGTTCATTTGAGGAATTTCTAAGATCAAGGTAGAAGATTTTAGGAGAAGTGTTTCTTCATTCCAGTGATAGAAATTGATTGGTTTTATACAATTATTTAATATTATTTAATATTTAATATTAGTGTAAGCATATTTAACTATGTTCACCTATAATATCCAGTATGCATTATTTAATATGTGTTATACATTGCTTAATACATATTTTTAGAAAAGCTGTGTCATGCTTCAACAGAATTTCTTATCTTTCATTTGAAGTTTTATTTGCAGATCATCCACATGCTACAGATATGCTTTTCAATGTAAAAACATGAATGAATCCTTAAAGACATTGACAACTGTGTTTTCGCATGTTGAGGGCTGGGATTATAAGCTGAAATCATTATCCACTTCTAAATAGGGCACAACGGCTCAATGGTAATATTGATACACGTGTGGTGACCAAGACATCTCAGCTTAACTTTTCTTTGAAGCCTTTAAACATTAGCCCCAGAATATACATCAATCTTTCCTTCCTTCCTCCTCGCTCCTTCCCTCCCTCCCTCCCTTCTTTCCTTCTTTCCTTCCTTCCTTCTTTCTTTTTTGCAGCATTGGGGATAGAACCCTGGGCTTCCAGCTGAACTTATATCCCTAGATTGTGTTTGTTCATTTTTCCAGACTAGATCTTGCTATGTGGTTTAGACTGACTTTAAATTGAGTATATAGCCCAGTCTGGCCGCGAACTCACAGTGATCCTCCTGCTGCAGCCCCCCATCCTGGAGTATTGGGATTAAGGTATGCACTTTCATGTCCATCTTTTATTTTTTATATTTGAAACAAAGTCTTGCTCAGGCTGGGCTTGAACTAGTGATCTTCCTTCTTCCACTGCACAAAGGTAAAATTTTGAGTACATACAACCATTTCCTGCTTGCCTTTATCTTCTGTTTAGAGTTTAAATTGTTGCTTCTAGACTGTACCTATTGTATACCTATTTCAGTGGATTTCCTATCTCTGTTTCATTCCCAGGGTCCCTGAACATATTTCTGTCTGAGTGAGGGGTCAGATAGATGCTTAATGACAAGGCCTTGGATTCAGACCGAAGAAGAAGTCACATTTGTTGCATCAAAAACAGAACAAAAGTGTGTTTGGAGTTGATCCTCACTTCTGTTCATTTACAGGTAATTTATAGTCATAGATTTGAAAAGAAACACAGGAAATACTTTTTATTATTATGCTTCTACAGCAACTGGGTTGTAGATTAGCCAGAATAGTAACCAATGATCATGGGTCAGGGCAGTAGCTCAGTGAAATAAGTGCTTCCCTGGCAAACACAAGGTCCTGAGTTCTATTCCTGGTGCTACAAAGAGAAAATGACCATGATTAGATATGGCGATAAGAACAGATAAAATTTGTCAAAACCATTGTGAGAAGCTGAGGAAGGAGGATGGCAAGTTTGTCCTCAGAACTTGAAAATAAATAAACAAACAAACCAAACAAACATTGCCCCAACTTGACATGAGTTACTGAATGTCCAGAGAATGTCCGCAGGGCTCTCGTCTGCTGCAGTGTGGGCACAAACACTCTAGTCACTTACTCCTAATAACACTAATACTAAGGACCCTGGTATGGCCCACTGTCTCAGTTACTCTTCTCTCATTGCTGGGACGAAATATCCAACACCCAAAATGAGGGAAGGAAAGGTCTTTTTAGCTCACGGTTAGTGGAGGTTTCAGTCCATACTCAGCTGGCTCCAAGGCAGAGTCACACGCGGCAGAGGTCAGCAGTTCATGGCAGCAAAAAACAGCAAAAAAGCAAGAGCAGATGAGAAGCAGCAGCAGCAAAGGCAGCAGAGAGCAAGTCTGTCTTCCTTAATTTGCATTCATGTTATCTGCCAACGGTTGGATGAAGCACTCACACCTATAATCCTAGCAGCACTCATACCCATAATCCCAGAAGCACTCACACCCATAATCCCAGCAGCACTCACACCCATAATCCCAGCAGCACTCACACCCATAATCCCAGCACTGGATCGTGAATTAATCGCAAAGTCTAGAAGTCTGCTCCATGACTGCATGAGGTTTTGGAGGGACATCTAGACACAAACTACAACACCCACCCTGTGTAAGTTTCCCTTTGTTTCACATTCTAGAAAGAGCTGGTCCAGCAAGGACACTGCTCTCAGTGACCGTTAGCATGACAAATGGACTCAGCTCTGAGCTGACTTCAGTTGTCACAATACAGTAGAATAGGAATATAAACATTTCCAACTGAGGGAAAACTTGTGATTGATGCTAATTTAAGGGTGCAAATTAAGTCATTAGAATCACAAAGTATGCAATTTATTTCTTACCAGATCCTGAAAAGTTTCTGTAGTTCATGTATCTAACTGCCAAAGCTCTTTCAAAGCACACTTTTCTGATTTGTGAATAGACATTTTCCTCAAGACAGTAGTTTATAGATTGAATTAGAAGACATGGAAGAGAAGTCGAGGAACTCTGGAGCAACTGGGCTATTCACAAGTTGAGGGTAAGGAAAGAGGAGCTTCAGTGTTATGGCCTGGACTTACAACATCTGCCTGCAACCTCCTGTGTGTGAAAGGCAGTGGCTCACGGGTGCTGTTCCCAGCAGTGAATCAGTCATGGGCGAGTTCAGCACTGATTGTGCTGTAGGAGGCGGGGCCTGGCTGGAGGAGGCACTGGGTGTGTCCTAGAAGGGCACCTCCTCCTTCCCTACTTTTCCACTCTGCTTCCTGGTCACCATGAGGTGTGCAGCTGTGGCTTCCTGTGCCCTTGCACTGAGATATTCCTAACCATGCACTAAAACCATCATCCCCAATGCACCACTCTTCCTTTTAAGGCCTGGTATCTCAGGCATTCATCTCAGAAACAGAAAAGCGGTTAAAACAGAGGGACAAGGGCCGCTAAAGCATCTCTTTTTATCCTGGGCTGAGGTTTGGAAAGAATCTGGGATAGTTAAGATTCACATTGTCTTTCGTTATTGCTGGGACACAACACTTAATGAGAACAACTTAAAGAAGGAGAGGATTATTTTGGGTAACAGTTTGTAGAGGTTTCAGCCGATGGTCAGCTGCCTCCAAGGCAGAAAAACCTGGTAGAGGAGTTATAGTTGATGGCATGGTGCACAGGAAGTAGAGAGAGAGAGAGACAGAGAGAGAGAGAGAGAGAGGCAGGAGGAGGGAGACAGACCTCTCAAAGCCATGTCCCCAGGGACTACTGCCTCCAATCAAGCTTTACCTCCTCACATCACATTTACCTATAAACTAATCAATAATGAATCCATTGATGAGTGAAAACCCCCATGACCCAATCACCTGTGAAAAGCTCTACCTATGGGCATATGAGACTTTAGGAGAATATCTAGACATACACCACAGCATAAATGGCTTGATAATTCTTACCTTTAAATGCATGATCTGAGATGATAGATCATTTTGTGAACTTGGTTCTCATTTGTGCATTATTTGATTTCAATAAAATATTGTGGAATATGGCATTTGTTCATTGTAAGGTATGCAGCACACACATACCCACATAAGCTCACTGGCCTGGCAGCATATTCTCCATTTACATGCATTTCAGCACTCTCAATTGATTCGACAATGGGAAGTACAGTCCTACTTTTCAAGCCAAGGAATCACCCTAGAGGCCTTCAGAGTCCTGGACATGCAGCCTTCTTCCCCTGACAGCAGCCTGCCTAGACATGCTGGGAGATTCAGGCTGCAATGCAAGGATGAGGCTGTGTCCAGGGACAGTGATAAGCACACTGCCTAAGTCACAGAGGTGCCATGCCACCGTACACCTCCAGATGCCTTGGCCATTTCTCATGGATCTATCTGCTTTTTCTGCTCATGTCTCCTCTGCTCTCTGCCTGATGTTTCCCTGTGAGCTGAATTACCAGGCTCTGGCTACCCTGGTAATCCTAGCTCTTGTACCAGAAACAGAATCTGCAGTTTGCTTGTTTCCTCTGGGTCATTCTGGACAGCTGAGAATGAACAGGGAAGGGGGTGAAGATGTAGGAAGGGGTTATGGGGATGTGGGCTAGCCTGAGACTGCACAGTGGCTCCAAGGATGGTCCTTGACGACAGCGATCATAATCTCTGGGTGGACAAAGCTGTGGCTTGTACAATTAAGTGGTAGTAAATGGCCCTATCTGTTGTCCATGCCATGTGGGTGGCAGAGAGCAAACTGCTGTCTGTCACAGCTGGGCCATCTTAGGAGCTCAGTGAGCTGAGGAAAAAGAGAACATTCCATGTCCACTGTGTTCCATGCATCTCATTTAAACCTCGCCACAACATCCTGCAGAGCCAAATGGCTACCTGTGTGTTAAAGAGGGCTGGAAGGTAGGCAGCATAGCTTAGTGAGGTAAGCACAGAGACCAAGGCTCGATGCCAGGCACCATGTGCCATGCTGGCCCTAACCCCTGGGCATGCTGAGCCAGCCACTGAGACCAGCCATGGTGGTGCATGCCTATAATCCCAGTGCTGGGGAGGCTGAAAACAGGAGGGTCACTATGAGTACGAGCTGCCTAGTGAGACCCTGTACCAAATACATAGAAAAATTTCAAAAAAGAGGGATGAAAGCTAAACAGGGACTTTCTGTTTCTTCTTCTGTGTCTGCTTGCCTTCCTTCAAACACAGGTAATTACTGGAAGACAGACAATTTCACCATGTCTATCACATGGATTCAAGCAGCACCCTCTTGAGACTAGGAGTTGGGTGCCTAGGCCAAGGGACTTGACAGTTGGCAACATGGGGAAATACAAAGATCCCTTACCACACACTTCACCATACACACCTCAGGTCTGGTCACTCTATCATGTCACTATAGCATTTTCTGTGCAAAAAATCCTACCTCTGTGGACACAAAGAGGTCCTCTCTTGATTTTCAAAGTGACTTTGAAAGTAACTGTGGATCTGGGTTGAGTACAACCCAATTGTTATATTATTGGTTATTCGTACTTCTTTTAAAAAAGCATTTTTTAAAATTTATTTGTCCATTTACTACTGGGCCATTTGATTTTTTGGTGTTAAGTTTTGTGAGTTCTTGATGCGTTTCAGACATTTGCTGTCTTTTGGAAGAGCAGCTTGCCAAGACTCCTCCCATCCTATAGGCTGTTTCTTCTTCAGTCTGTTGATCATCTCTCCTGGGTACAGAAACTTTTCAACTTGATGCATTTCCATGTGCTGTTTCTTGCTAATATTTCCAGTGCTATTGGAGAACTGTTCAAGAAGACTTTGCCTCAGCCTGGAGCTTCAGGTGTTCCTCTTATAATTTCTTTCTAGCAGTTGCAAAGTTTCAGGTGTTACATGCAGATCTTTCATCGATTTTCAATTTATTTGTGTACAAGGTGAAAGGAAGGGATTGGGTTTCAGTCTCCTGCACATGAATGTCCAGTTTCTCCTCCATCATTTCTCCAGTGTATATTTTTGACTATTTTGTCCAAAATTAGATGGTAGTAGTTTTGCTAATTTGATTCTGTGTCCTTTATTCTATTTCATATATCTATGTATCTATTTGGTGCCAGTACCATGCTGTTTTCATTACCATGCCTTTGTAGGATAATTTGAAATTGTATATTACTATACTTCCAGCTTTGTTGTTCTTCTTCCCCTTAGTGTAGCTTTGGCTGTTCTGGGTCTGGAGTGTGCCTATATGATGTTTAGGTCTATTGTTCTGGTTCTATGCAAAATGTGTGTAGCAGAGTTGTTGTGGATCCTTGTGGTTTATGCTGGGCGGATGAGATTCACCTGTGGGAGGCACATGTTTCCCAGGTGAAGTTTACGCTACCTGCACTAGAAAGTAGTCAATGGCGGAAGCATCACTGTACGGGGCACCTGGTCTAATTCAGAAGAAACTTTCTTTTTTTTTTGGTGGAACCAGGGACTGAACTCAAGCCCTTGCGCTTGTCAGGGAAGCACTTACTCCACTGAGCCATCTCTGCATCCCCGAGAGGAAACTGTTATTGAGCACTTGCTGTATGTGTTCTTGCTTGTAACCCACATCACAGAGTTTTTATCTCAATTTGGCAGATGAAGAAGTGAGGCTGACCAGCATTGGCCATGACTCATCCACATGGATGACACAGACAAAAGAACTACAGAATAATGTACAGGACTACAAGATAAACCCTGAGAAGACTTCAATGACCACATAGGAAATATAAAGTTCATGTATTGGTATATAAGTTTTGATCTACCTAGGTCTTAATCATCCAGCAGAAAAGTATAAAAGTATAAAAATGAAGTATACATCATGAGCCCATAATATTAAGCTGAGCTATAAATGGATATGGTCGACAATTTCTTTGAATAACTCCCTATGGTTGCAGAATGCTGGACTGTGTTGGATTGCGGTGTCGAGTTCAAGCACCTAAGGTAGTTGAATGTCAATGGAGTGCCCACTTTTGACAGGTGTAGACAAAGGAAGGGTTGTAGAAAGAAAAAATCAGGATGTGTGTGTATAGACAGTGCAGTTGGGATAGATAACGCTGTGCTTCTACATAATTCTATGATAGGCAAGATCTGCACTAATGGTGGTTGGACAGGATATTATATCGGCTTTTAGTGCTATGGTCATCCACTAGGTAAATAATTATTGAATTTTTGATATAATTCAGCTATAAAAAACCTGTAAATATAATATCATATATGCACCTTGTACAATACCAAAGCGTTATGAAAACAGTTTGCAATGTATTAATTCA
>PVKA01047788.1:0-14134 GCA_004027165.1 Ctenomys sociabilis
TTGAATGTCAATGGAGTGCCCACTTTTGACAGGTGTAGACAAAGGAAGGGTTGTAGAAAGAAAAAATCAGGATGTGTGTGTATAGACAGTACAGTTGGGATAGATAACGCTGTGCTTCTACATAATTCTATGAGAGGCAAGATCTGCACTAATGGTGGTTGGACAGGACATTATGTCGGCTTTTAGTGCTATGGTCATCCACTAGGTAAATAATTATTGAATTTTTGATATAATTCAGCTATAAAAAAGCTGTAAATATAATATCACGTATGCACCTTGTACAATACCAAAATGTTGTGAAAACAGTTTGCAATGTATTAATTCATCGACTCTGTATGGTTATGGTGTTTTGAAATTGTCTGATTGACATTTGTATTTTAATAAAATAAAAGTAAATGAAAAAAAAAAAGATGTTCAGCATTCCAGCCTGAAAAAATTACATAGCCAAGTAGATAATAAAGAGACAGAATGGGTTACTTGAACTGGGATGAAATTGACCCACAGGGATGCACATGTGGAAATTTAATTCTTACTGGGTGATATTAAAATGGCAAATCTAGGTATGTGAAATACTCATGGTACTGTTAAGCCATGTAGAGCCCACAGTGTTTGTCATTGCCTTTCTGCACCGGGCCTTATGCTTGTCAGAGGCTCTGTTATATCCAATGCATAAGAATGTACAGCACTAGATTTTTCATGTGCTCTCCCTAGCAACAGTTCAGTGTACATCTGTCTCAGTTTCTGATGCTCCAACAAAGCCCCACACACTGCATTGCTTGAAGAGCAGATATTTGTTTCTCAGTTTTGCAACTTGGAAACCATATAAGACATCAGCAGGTCAGATCATATGCTTGTTCCTCACTTTTTGCATCGACTTAGTGTCCTCAAATGGTAAAAGAGGTGAAAGAGGATAAAAGCCCTAATTTGTTCATTTAGCGCTCAGTGTTACAGTGCACATCGTCTATTCAAAATGCAGAATATAACTACTTGTTGGTAACACCGCTTATGAATACTATCACGGATTGTCTTATATTCTACTTTATGTACTGGTGTACAGTAATGAATCTCCATTGCTCAGAAACTCCAGACATCATGGAGAATCTTTATTATTTGTCTGCACCTATCATCCTTTATCTGCCCACATGTGTGGCTCTTCAATGACAACTACACTGGTATCAGAGCTGGGTGAGGGAGGAAGATATCAGGACATAGACAAAAGCTTTGAGAAAGGGGTCGTAGAGACAATGAAATTGGTCCCTTTAGAGGCAACGTGGAGCCAGTAGATGCTCAGGAACAATATCTCATAGCACAAGCTGACCACATGCTCTTCCATCCTGGGTATCAGGTCTGCTCAAACTTGAACCCAAGACTAGCAAGAGTTGTCTTTGTCCTATGGTTTCTGCATCCCAGCTCATCAAGCAGGCACATTCAAAGTGCTGACCATAATGTGTAGGTTTATACAGGTACAAATGCAAAAATACTAAATAGTTGTTAAATAGTAACTCAAGAGTCAACAAGGCCAGAACTAAAGAAAACCCTGATCCTTGGATTTTCTCCCTAGATCTAACACAGAATGGAGCAATTTATAATAAGTCTAATTGTTACCAGGTGTGTGAAAAATTTTACTCTTTCAGCTATCAGCCCACCTAACTTCTTAGCTTCTCTCTATTTATTTTCTCATTTCATTTTAACATATGTCAATGCAGGGTTGAGGTCTATATGTCACCTAGGGACCAGAAAAAATGTGTAAACTGCCCCATGTTGTAACTTATCTTAACTTGTTACAGTGGCAATAGAAAATTCAGGCCTCCAGACACAGCACAAGTAAACACAATTGTGAACAAATAATTGGATGCTGAAATGCCCTAAAAGAGCAAGGGACAATTCCAGGATGTCTTGCTCAGAACAGCATTGGAAAAAGAGCTGTGTGGTGAAAGTGCACAGAAACATTCAAGAAATAAACCGGTATCTAGCCCAAACTTCTAATAGCCACTGGTTGGCTTGGAATTCGGTCTCTCTGATTCACTGGTGAGAGCCAAGTTAGAGGTGGTCATCACTTGGAAGTCTGACAGCCGGCATGAAATTTGTACAGTGGGTTGAGATGTGGAGACTTTGGGAGCAGCACCTACTCTGTCTCAAGCCCTGACAAAGGGAAAAAGGGCTAGAGGTATTTCTGTGTTTTGTGCATACTGATGCTACTGACGCTAACAATATAGAGACTGAGGCCACTCAATTCTTACACAAGCCCCAGCCATGAGAATCTACTCCCAACACCAAATTTCCCACTTCCTTTGGTTCATCACTAGTTCCTGAATGTGCCTTGTACTGCTCTAAACCTCATTCTTCTGGGGGGAAAGCACTGAAGATGGTGAGAATTGATGCAATCCTCAGGTCTTGGGGAGAAATGGAGGGCAGTGAGTTCACAGGTCACTAATAGCGAGCTACGTTCTCCAAAACTACTCATTCCCTACCTAGAGCAGGAGTTGGCCTGGACCATGACCCTTCTGCCTTGGGCACCATTACCCACCATCCATAGGATCCTGTGAAGCTTCAGAGTTACACTTCCTTTTCCTCAGAACTGATGGGATTGCTGCTATAGAATCTGGTGCCTAGGCATGGTCAAGTTTTCAGGTGGACCATAAAGCCACATACAAATTTCATATGGTCATGTCGACCTGTTTTGCTAAAAGGCCTTTTCCTAGTCATAGAAAGAGATGCGGATGAATATTGTAGAAGGCAACTAGGTGGATAAATGTCGCGTGCAACCTCATTGGCAAGGAAGATGTGACAACCAGCTCTTCTTTCCGCGGTTTTTTCAGGACCCCTATACAATCTTCTTCTGCTTGCCTGCTCCGCTCCTCCGCCGCTACTGCTCTGCTGCTGCTTTTCTAGTCTCTCTTCCCCGGGCAAGCCCGCCCCAAGCTATATACCACAAGGCGTCCAACCCTGGAGTGACACGTGGGCACAGCAACGCCCCAGTCTTAGCCTTAGCCAAATGAGAAGTTGTTTGCTACGGAGAGCACTCACCCCCAGGTGGAGGTGGAAGGCGGAAGCCAGCGCCGTCTTTAAGGTGTGGCTGTGTCTTTAAGGCGTGGCTATTCGCAGCTCTCTACAGATAAACAGGGCTTGGAAGGTACCAGGTCACAATTTGTTGTGCTTCCCTTTTTCTCATTTCATCATCAAGACAGCCTCTTTCACAAATGAGGCTAAAACAACAGGCTCTCTACATGCCAAAATCTGAAACTTGACTCAACTCTATCACCATGCGCTACACTAAAGTCAACATGGATTAAAGATCTAAACATTAAAACAGAAATACTGAATCTCATGGAAGACAATATATGTAGAAATCTTGAAGACAATGAGGGTAGGCAAAAGGTTTATGAACTAATATCAAACTGCACGGGAAATATTTGAAAGAAGTAACTACTGCTCTTTTTCAAAAGGGTTTGCACATCAAAAGAAATTAACAAAAGAGTGAAAAGACAACTCATAAATTTGGAAAAAGAATTGTAGCTAACAATCAGACATACAAATGCCTTATATCTAGAATTTATAAAGAGCCAAAATATTTAGCCCCCACCCCCAATTTCTTATTAATTTTATGGAGAAACAAACAGCAATGAGACTGTTTTAAACCCAATTAGGAGAGTTTTAGTTTCGTCTATTGTTGTCTTCATATTGGTTATTCATATTACAAGATTCAGACATGATATCCTGTCCAAACATTATTACTACAAATTCTTCTTTTCACTGAATTAAGAGAGACTAGCTGTATATGTATCCTATTTTTTAAGACAAACTAACAGGATGGATGTGATAAATTAATATTGCAAACTGATTTCATAATGTTTTGATATCGTACAAGGTGCATACATGACATTATACTTACAGACATTATTATACCAGATGTCTCTCATCAGAATATTAAGAGAGTGTAGCTGTTTACATATCTTATTTTTTATACCTGAATTACATCGAAGATTCAATAATTAATACTTTCTACCTTGTTATTTTTCTAGTGGTTGTCCATAGTACTAGAAGCCGACATAATATCTTGGCCAACCACCATTAGTGCAAATCTTGCCTCTCATAGAATTATGTAGAAGCACAGCATTATCTATCCCAACTGTACCGTCCATACACAAACTTCATGATTCCTCCTTTCTGTACCCCTTCCTCTGTCTACACCTGTCAAAGATGGGTACTCCATTGGCGTTAAACCAATTTAGGTGCCTGAACTCAAGAACACAATCCAGCACAGTCCAGCATTCCACAACAATAGTGAGTTATCTGAAGAAGTTGTCCACCTTAGCCATTTATAGCTCAACTTATTATTTTGACCCCACAATGTATACCTCATTTTTATACTTTTCCGCTGGATGGTTAACACCTAGATAGAGCAAGACCTATATACCAAAACATGTAGTTTTTGTTTCTGATGAGGTCAGTGAAGTCCACTCAGGGTTTATCTTGTAGTCCTATACCTTATTCTGTAGATCCTTTGTCTGTGTCCTCCATGTGGATGAGTCACGGTCAATGCTTGACAAGTTTGCTCTCTGTGAGAACCTGAGAGAAAATTTTTTCTCCATGTAACTCTTCCCAGGTACAGTATAGATCAAAGATCTCCTTGCTCTGTGGCTCCATAATGTCCTTGTTTACAAAATTTGGGGCTCAACTGAGTTTCATGATCTTACAGTACAGGTGCTCCTATGTCCTGAGTCTTCACTGACCTTGAAAGGCTAGGGCCAAAATGTTAGCTGGCATTGCGGATCTTCTATTTCTGCAATTTTGATCTGTGAACTTAGGTTGTTAACCATCCAGAAGAAAAGCTGATTAGTACTAAAAACTAGTACTAAAGCTGATTAGTACTAAAAATTAGTACTAAAAACAATTGAGTCAGATAGGGCAAAGTGATGCTATTCAAAACTAGTACTAAAGCTGATTAGTACTAAAATTAGTAGTTTTGCTATTCAAAACTACTACTAAAGCTCATTAGTACTAAAAATTAGTACTAAAAACAAATACTAAAAACAATTGAGTCAGATAGGGCAAAGTGATGCTATTCAAATGCTATTCACTTTGCCCTATCTGACTCAATTGTTTTTAGTATTTGTTATACATTTCTATTTGTATTTCTTCTTTTCACTTCTTATTCTAGGGAGACTATATGATATTTCCGCATGTGTATATGGTTTATGTCACTTATGAGTATATGTTCAAGTGGCATCCACTTCAATATAAACGCTTCAAGTTTATCATTCTTTTTTTTATGTCTTTTTGAGACAGGGTCTCACTATGCAGTTCAGGCTGTGCTTCAGCTCACTTTATAGCTCAAGCTGGTATTGAACTCACAACAATCCTCCTTCCTCAGTCTCCCAAGTACTGGGATTACAAGCATGCGGCACAACATCCAGCAAGTGTATCATTCTTAATAGCTGAGTAATATTCCATTATATAGAAATATCAAACTTTTTCAACCATTCCTCATGTGATGCACAGCTTTGTGTTTTCAACATTTGGCTATCATAAATTGTGCTGCTATAAACATCGGTATACATGTAGCACTATAATATAATGTTTTCAGTTCCTCTGAGAAAATTCCCACTAGGGGGATAGCCGGTTTGAATGGGATTTCCAGTCCTCTTCTTTTTAGGAGTCTCCACACTGATCTCCACAATGGTTGTACCAGTCTACATTAAAACGAGCACTGAAGAAATGTTCCCTTTTCCCCAGGACATCTCCAGCATTAGTTGTTGGTTGAATTCCTTATGATACCCATTCTTTCTGGAGTGAGATGGTATCTCAGTGTTGTTTTTATTTGCATTTCACAAATGGCTAGCGATGTGGAGCATTTTTTCATATATTTATTTGCTTCTTTAATTTCGTCCTCTGAGAAGTGTGTGTTCATCTCAGATGCCCATTTATGAATTGGGTCTTTAAGTCTGATGGCCCTGTTATATCTTAGTTCATTATACATTCTAGTCAGCAGACCTTTGTCTGATTGCTTATTAGTTAGGATATTTTCAAAAGTTGTGGGTTGTCTTTTCACTCTGTTAACAATTTCTTTTGATGTGCAGAAACACCTCAAGAAGAGGTGATCCCAGTTGTTGATTCTTTCAAGTGTTTCCAGTGAGAATTTATGTTTGTTCATGAACTCTTTACCTACCCCTATGTCCTCAAGAGTTCCTCCTACTTTCTCTTCCAGGATATTGAGGATTTCTGCTGTAATGTTTATTTCTGTAATCCATTTTGACTTTAACTTAATGCGTGGTGATAAAGCTGGGTCAAGTTTTAGTTTTCAGCATATAGATAGCCAGGTTTTCCAGCACCATTTGTTAAAGAGGCTGGCTTTCTTCCAGTGAGTATGCTTGGCGCCTTTATCGACGATCACATGGATGAGTGTTTCTGCACCTTCTAATCTATTCCATTGATGCTCAGGTATATTTTGTTGCAAATACCATGTTGATTTTATCACAGTGGCACTGTAGTATAATTTCAAGTGAAGAATTGTTATACCTCCTGCCTTGTCTTTATTGGCCAAGATTGCCTTTGCTATTCTAGGTCTTTTGTGGTTCCAACTAAATTTTAGGAACAATTTCTCTAGGTCTGGGAGGTATGCTGGTGGCAGTTTGATAGGGATTGCATTAAATCTGTACAGCAATTTTGGAAGTAATGGCATCTTCACAATATTGGTTTATCCTATCCAGGAGCATGGAGTATCTTTCTCTTTTCTTAGGGTATTGTAATTTTCTGTAAAAGATCCTTGACTTCCTTGGTTAAGTGAATCCCAAGGTATTTCATTTTCCTCGGTGCTATTGTAAAAGATATTGTTTCTATTGCTTCCCTTTCAGTGTGCTTGTTATCTGTGTAGAGGAATGCTGTTGACTTTTGTGTATTGATTTTGTATCCTGCTATGCTACTGAATTTCCCTATCAGTTCTAGTAGTTTCATACTGGAATTTTTGGGGTCTTCCAAGTAAAGTATCATGTCTTCTGCCAATAGTGATAATTTAACTTATTTACCTATTTTAATTCTTTTATTTCTCCCTCTTTTCTAATGACTGTTGCTAATGAATCCAAGAATACATTGAATAGGAGGGGTGATAGAGGACATCCTTGTCTTGTACCTGATTAAAGAGTAAAAGACTTCAGTTTTTCCCCCTTTAGGATTTTATTAACTTTTGGGTTGTCATAAATGGCTTTTATCAAGTTAAGGTAGAGTCCATCTATTCCAATTATCTGTAGGACCTTGAACATGAATGAGTATTGGACTTTGTCAAAAGCTTTCTCTGCATCAATTGAGATGATCATGTGGTTCTTGTATTTCAGTCTATTAATATAATATATTACATTTATACATTTTCAAATATTGAACCATCCTTGCATCCCTGGAATGAATCCTATCTGGTCATGCTGTATGATCTTCTTGATCATTTTCTCTTTTCTATTTACGAGGATCTTATTCAGTATTTTTGCGTCTATATTCATGAGAGAGATTGCCCTGTAGTTCTCTTTTTTTGGTTGTGTCTTTCCCTGATTTTGGAATCATTATAATACTTGCCTCTAGAAATGATTTTGGGAGGACTGCTGTCTTCTCAATTTCATTGAAGAGTTTGTGGAATGTAGGAATTTTATCTTCTTTTTTTTTTTTTTTTTTTTTTTTTTTTTTTTTTTTTTTTTTTTTTTTTTTTGTTTTGGCGGAACTGAGGATTGAACTCAGGCCCTTGTGCTTCCCAGGGAAGCACTTAATCCACTGAGCCATCTCCCTAGGCTCCAGGAATTATATCTTCTATAAATTTCTTGTAGAATTCAGCTGTGAATCCATCAGGACCTGGACTTTTCTTTGGAGGTAGGCTTCTTATTACATTTTGTATTTTGTTGGCTGTTATTCGCTTATTGAGAGGTGTTACATCTTCTTGGTTCAGTTTTGGTAATTTGTACCTTTCGAGGAATCTCTCCATTTTTCTGTGTCTTCTATTCTGTGATCGTAAAGATTTTCGAAGTAACTATTGATAATCTTCTAATTTCCACTGGGTCTGTGGTGATTTTACCCTTATCATTTCTTATTGCATGTACTTGAATTTTTTCTTGCCTCTTTTTGATGAGGTTGGCTAGAGGTTTATCAACTTTATTTAGTGTTTCAAAAAACCAACTTTCTGATTTGTGGATTCTTTGGACTGTTTTTTTCATCTCAATTGAATTAATTTCTGCTCTAATCTTTATGATTTTTTCCCATGTTTGTGCTCTGGATTTGATTTGCTTTTCTTTTTCTAGTTGTCAGAGGTGAAACATTAGAGTGCTAATTTGTTCCCATTCTGTTTTCCTAACGTGTGAGTTCATAGCTATAATTTTCCCTCTAAGAACTGCTTTCATCACATCCCATAAATTCTGATAAGTTATACTTGAATTTTCATTGAATTGTAGATATTGCTGAATTTCTTGTTTAATTTCTTCTGTGACCATCGCTGAGTAGTGTGTTGTTTAGTTTCCATGAATTTAGCTGTTTTTTCTGTCATTTCGTTCCAGTTTCATTGCACTGTGCTCAGATAATATGCATGGGATAATTTCTGTTTTCTTGTATATACTTACACATGACCTCTGGACTAGTATGTGATCTATTTTAGAAAATGACCCATGTGCAGCTGAGAAAAATGCATATTCAGCTATGTTTTGGTAGAACACTCTGTACATGTACACTAGATCCATTTGTTCCAACCTCTAGTTCAGTTTTACTATTTCCTTGCTAATTTTTTGTCTGGTTGATCTTTCTTTTTGAGATAAAGGGGTGTTAAGGTCTCCTGTTCAGATTGTGGTTTCAGATATTGGTTTCTCATGTCCATTAAGATTTGTCTTACATAGTTGGGTGGTCCTGTGTTTGGTGCATAGATATTTATGAGTGTTACTTCTTGCTCTTGAATTTTTCACCTGACCAATATATAGTGCCCTTCTTTGTCTCATTTGTTGCTTCTTGGTTTGAAGTTGAGACTGTCTGAGAACAGAACTTCTACCCCTGCTATTTTCTGAGTTGCTGGGGAATGTAGTATTGTTTTCCATCCTTTCACTTTGAGCCTATGAATGCCCTTTTCAGTTAAGTGTGTTTCTTGTATATAGCATATTGTTGGATTCTTTATCTTAATCCACTGTGTCAGTCTATTTCTCTGAATAGGAGAATTGAGTCCATTTACATAGATGGTTACAATTGAAATGTGTTGACTTATGTTTGTCATGATATTTGCCTGGTGTTGTTTACTCCTTTGTATCCTGTGTTTAATTGTCTGTCCTGTTTAGTGGGTTCCTCCCCTTCTCACTCATGGAATTCTGGTCATTGTGGTCTCTGTCTAGAACACCCTTCAGCAGCCTGTGAAAGGATGGCTCTGTCATCATGAAATTATTTAGTTGTTCTTTGTCGTGGAAGTATTGCAGTTCTCCATCAAACTTTAAAGAAAGTTTTGCAGTGTATAATAATCTGTGCTGGGATTTGTTTTCATGTAGGACTTGAAGAATTCTGCTCCATGCTCTCCTTGCCTTCGTGGTTTGTTTAGAGATATCAGTTGTAATTCTTATGGGTTTTCCTTCAAATGTGAGCTGCTGCTTCTCTCTAGCAGCTTTCAGTATATTATTTTTGTGTTGGATTTCTGGGATCTTGACTATTATATGTCTCGATGTGTTTTTACTTGGGTTGAAGTTATTTGGTGTTCTGTATGCTTTGGTTACCTGAATGTTGGATTGTTTCCTCATGTTTGGGAAGCTTTCTGTGATTATTTCTCCCCAAATTCTTTTTATATCATTTGTGTTGAGTGCTTCATTCTCATTGATACCAATTATTCTCACATTGTTCATCCTGGCATCATCATGCAGGTGATGTATCATTTTTTCCTGTATTCTTGTTGTTTTTAAGAGTTCCTTCCTCACCTTTTCTGTAGCTGCACTGGCGTCTTCAAGATCTGAAACTCTGTCTTTGCTCTCACTCAAACAGTTTTGAAGACTCGTGATTGATATTTTTGTTCTTCTACATCTCTTTGACTGTGTTTCATGTGTTGTATTTCTTTTCTGTATTGCTCATTCAAGGAATCCATCATATTTCTGATCTCCCCAATTTTTTATGCATCTCTTCTTTAGAAGTAGTTATTAATTCTTTTTCTGCAGTGTTTCTTCCAAGTTGGGTATCCTCTGCATATTTCCAGACTTGTTTGTGTATTTTAGATGCTATGATTCCAAGGAATTCTTTTTTTTTCAAAGAATTCTCTTTTGCTTTCAGAAATTATTGCAATTTTTTATGCATCTCTTCTTTAGAGGTAGTTATTAATTCTTCTTCTGCAGTGTTTCTTCCAAGTTGGTTTCCTCCGTAAATTTCTGGACTTATTTCTGTATTTCAGATGCTATGATTTCAAAGAATTCTTTTTTTTTCAAAGAATTCTGTTTTGATTTCACAAATTATTTCTGCTTCGAGTTCACCATGACCTTTCTGCTGTTGTTTCTTTGCTTCAGATGCTGTTAATTAATACATTTCAGCAGGAATAGTGCTCTCTGCACTTGTTCTTGGTGAGCATTTTTTTTCCACCCAATGTTTCTGTATTTGATTCTTTATTTCAGATACTATTTAGACATTTCTTTTTTTATTTGAGAAATTAATTTGCTTCTAATTTCCTCTATACCTTTCTGGTGCTGTTCCTTTGTTTCTGTGTCTGTTAATTCATTCATTTCAGCGGAGCTTGTGTTCTCTGCACTTTCTGGTGGACCTGGGGCCTGAGATTGCATTTTCCTCCTTGTTCTTGTCATTTTTGTATAGCACTGACCTCTGACCTTTGGTGTAGAACTTTGGTGCAGGTAAACCTTAGCGCGTTATGAGATTCGGGTGCCAGTCTATTAAGGTTGAGTTCATCCAGCTATGCCTGTCCTGTATCTAGCTGTTGTGTTCAGTTCCTTTTTGCTGAAGCTCCTGTGGTTCCCCTCTCTTGGTTCCCTGGTCAGGCAAGCACGAACCATACTGGGATGCAGAGTGAGGAATGAAAATTCCCACTATCTTGGCTGGCTTTGGGTCGAGGATCCAGAAAGTTGCCTGAGTCAGCCCTCCTGTGTCAGGCAGGTTGCTTTCTAGGTGGGCGAGCCTGGGTTTTGGTGGGTCTGCTGGGCTCCCAAAAGGATAATGGGTATTCTTATTCACCGGGTAGGCTGTACTGGGTCAACCAACCTGTGCTTGGACTGGGGCCACCGGTCGGAACTGAGAAGGCTGGGAAACATCCCTCCATTGCAGCAGGCCTCTTTGGCCATGGAGTGGAACTGTGGATCACTAGTAAATGTCCCTTCAGTGTGACAGGCTTGGAGATCTCACTCCAGGATGAACTGCACTGGGTCTAGGGCCCAGCGGTTGGACCGGTGATCGCTGGGAAATATCTCTCTGGCATGGTGGGCCTGGAGCTCTACACTCACTGAACTTTGATGGCAAGGGAGTCAGGGAAATTCCCACTCACTCAGTGGGCTTTAGGGTAGGGCATACAGGGATTTTCTGGTGTGGGCCCTGAGGTTTCAGGCTAGTCACTGGTTTGGAGGACTTGGGGGCAGGGATCTGGGGAGCACACGTGGGAAGAAGCCAAAGGCTTTCCCTCAGACTCACCACACACTCACTGATCTGGGATGCCTGGTGAGTGGTACAAATTCCCACTGACTGGGAGGATTTGGTGCAGGATCCAAGAGGCCGCCTGAGTTGGCTGATGTCTCAGGCTGGTCTCTCAGGCTGGGTGGGTATGGGCGGGTTCTAGGAGACTGTCAGAGTTGTCCCACTGTCTGAGGCAGGTCTCTAGGGCTTGGCGGCCCTGGGCGGGATCGAGGAAGATAACAGAATCAGCCCACTGTCTCAAGCTGGTCTCTCGGACTGGGTGGGCATGGGCGGGATCAAGCACCCTATTTTGTATATACAGATACAGTGTTACTTCATTTATATCCCCATTTTAGGGTAGTTTTGTCAGAGATGGGTATTCCATTTCCATTTAAATATTGTAGGTGTGTGAATTCTGCAAAATACTCCAATACAGTCCTATAAATCATAATAGTGATGAGTTATCCATTGGACTAGTGTCCAAAAATTTAAAGACCCAATTTTAAATTGGGTATCTGAGATGAACACACATTTCTCAGGAAGAAATACATGATGCAAATAAATACATGGAAAAATGTCCCCGATTGCTACCACTCGAGGAATGCAAATTAAAGCAACATTGAGATATCATCTAACCCCAGAAAGAATTGCTATCATAAAGAAATCAACCAACAACAAATGATGGAGAAGTTGTGGGGAAAAAGAAACCTTTCTCTACAGCTGGTGCAAAAGAAAACTGGTGCAACCATTATGGAAATCATTCTGGAGACTCCGCAAAAACTAGGACTGGAAATCCCATTCAATCCAGCTATCCCTCTTCTGGGAATTTTCCCAAAAGAACTGAAACATCATATCTTAATGATATGTGTGCGTCTACGTTTATAGCAGCACAAGTTTTGATTGCCAAATCTTGAAACCAACCAAAATGCCCATCACATAAGGAATGGTTAAACAGTTGCGGAGCTTTTATACAATGCAGTATAACTGATCTATAAAGGAAAAACAATTTTTGAAGACTTTGTATGAAAGAGGATGGAACTTGAAGCTATACTCCTAAGTGAAATAAATAAGGCCCATATGTGTAAATATCATATTGTTTCCCTAGTATAAGAATTCAAAAGAAATAAAAATAGAAAAGCATAAAATGGTTAAATGTAAAGAGAGAACTTAAGGATTAAACAATGTAGAAAGAGAAAGCAAAGAGGTTAATATAGTAAGGGCAAAACCATGCATTTATATGAACAAAATGGTTAAGCAATTCTCCTAAGAATTTTCATCAGGTTTTTGAAAACAGCAGTTAATGGGTAGAATTCTCACTCTGACCAAATTTATATGCTGGTATCTGTGAATTAATTCATTCATTACATTGCTACATTGCTGTATCAATGTAATTGCTACATTGCTGTCAGCAATGTGGAATCCTGAAACCATGCTTAAAACATCTGTCTCTTTGGACTTCTAAATGCATACTGCTTTTAATGTTGTATCAGCTATCACTGCATTCTCTTTGAAGTAAATGTATGTTTAAAAAAAAGAAGAAGGTAATAAAAGTAAATGAGGGAATCCTACCAATTAACTGCTGGTTTCAAAAACCTGCTAAAAATTCTCAGGATCATTGCCTTACCCACCTTGTACATCGAAATTTATGACTTTGTCCCTATCATGTTTCCTAGCTTTTTTCCTTTCACTATCCTTGTTGGCTAATCCTCAAGTTCTCGCTTTCCTTTTAATGGTATTGCAAACTTCTATTTTTATTTCTTCTTTTGAGTTCTTATACTGGGGAAACTATACAGTATTTACACATGTGGTTCTGGTTTATTTCACTTATGAGTATAACTTCAGGTAGTATATAGCTGAGTAATACTCCATTGTATAAAAATACCACATCTTTTTCATCCATTCAGATGACGGGTATCTTGGTTGTTTCCAAGATATGGCTATCACAAATTGTGCTGCTATAAATATAGGTACACACTTATCACTATGCTATGCTGTTTTCAGTTCCTCTGGAAATGGGATTTCCAGTCCTACATTTTTAAGGACTCCACACTGATTTCCATAATGGTTGCACAAGTGTACATTCCCAGCTCCAGTGGAGAAGGGTTCCTTTTTCCCTTCAGCCTCTCCAACATTTCTTGTTGGTTGATTTCTTTATGATAGTCATTCTTTCTGGGGTGAAATGGTATCTCAGTGTTATTTTAATTTTCATTTCAAGTATGGCTAGTAATGTTCAGCATTTTTTTCATATATTTATTCGCTCTTTTAATTTCGTCCTCTGAGAGGTGTGTGTTCATCTTGCATGCCCATTTCTGGATTGCGTCTTTAAATTTTGGAGTCCTTATCATTCTTAATAGCTGAGTAATACTCCATTATATAGAAATACCACATCTTTTTCAACCATTCTTCATGTGATGGACATCTTGGTTGTTTCCAAGATTTTGCTATCACACATTGTGCTGCTATAAACATAGGTATACATATATCTCTATGATACAATGTATCCAAATCCTTTGGGAAAATTCCCAGTAGGGGGATA
>PVKA01047789.1:0-14124 GCA_004027165.1 Ctenomys sociabilis
GCCTAAGGAGAGTCACATGGAGAGAAAACTTTCTCTCAGGCTTCCACGGAGAGCAAATTCGTCAAGAAATGGAGTGACTCATCCACAAGGCTGACACTGACAAGGGATCTACAAAGAATGGTACAGGGTTACAGGATAAACCCTAAGATTACCTGATTGACTTTATCTGATACAAAAGTTACATTTTTTATATAGGTTATATAGGTCTTGCTTTAACTCGGTCTTAACCATCCAGCAGAAAAGTATAAAAATGGAGGTATATAAAGTAAAGTTATATTAATATAATGAGCTGTGAGTGGCTCAAGTCAACTTCTGTGGATAACCCGCTTCTATTGTAGATCGCTGATCTGTGTTGGATTGTTTTATTTATATTTAGCCATCCATGTTGTGAAAATCTGTAACATATGTATCATTGTATGTTACCCTGTTTATGTCATTTGTTCTCTTTGTTTTTGCTTCTATTTTTCACTCTTCAAGTTAAAATAAAAATAAAATAAAATAAAAAGAGAAGGGAAAGCTCAGAATGTAGCTGCTCAGGGCAAAGTCACATGGTCCAATTGCCAATATAGCAAAAAAACAAAAATGACAAAACTAGGCCCAGTGATATAGCTCAATGGAGTAGCACCTGTAAGCACAAGGTGCTGAGTTAGAGTCCCAGTCCCATAAAAACAAACAAACAAAAAAAGACAACATGAGAATCAAAAAAGACGAATATATGTATATAATGTACTCCAGATCACAAATCATTAGGCCTGATTGGCATGATGATGAATTGGATGTGTGGCCCAAATGTCCAATGGAAGCCCAGGAAAGGAGGGAGTGTGCTTCTCTGTACCTTGCTATTTAGTGGCTCTCTGCATAGCAAGTTCCCACCTTGTGGGACTGTTGCTCCTGCACTGGACAGTTCACCAGGAAGGTAACCTGTAAATGAGTGACACAGTAGGAGTGCTGCATAAGGGTAATGTTCAAATGAAAGAGCTAGAACATTTACAAGGGAAACTCAAGATGCACTTGGGACTGCCTGACAGATTTAGGTGGGGAGAAAGCTCAGTGGGTGAGGGGTAGTGAAGGAACCAACCCAACAATTAAGATTCAGTTAGGGTAATGATAGAGGGCTCTTATTAAAGTGGAAGAGAAATCCTCTCTACCTTGCTCAAGGGAGGGCATGCTAATCCTTCCTGAATCATCTACTAGCAGTTATTTAAAAGATGGCTGCAAACTCAGAATGACCCTGTCAGGGAATCTTGGCATTGCATTTGACATTGTCTCAAAGGCAAAATCCTTGCAACAAGAGTTGAGCTCCTGCTGTTATGAGTAGAACAGGGGTTTTCCTAGTACCCTACACTCAGTGATGGGACACAAATCTCAAGGAAACAGAAAACCATTCCTGAGTTAAACATCAAGTGGGTTCAATGCCTCTGGAGCCACTTGGCTACTTGCCTGAGGACCTACGGATAATTTATTCTTTGGGGTGTGGGTGAATGCACCAGCAGAGTCAGAAGGTTACAGCCTGTACCTCTTGGACTCAAAATAGGTACACACTTTGTCAAAGATAAACCAAGCCAAATGTAGTTAAGTAAGGGTAGATTTTAATCAGTAATACACTACAGCGGTATAGAAGTGACCTGTTCATGAAAGGGAATGAAACTCCTAACCTGAAAGGTACCTGGAACTTCATATTCTCTAAAACCAAAGAATGAATTTTAGGAACAAGCAGAGGGTAAGAGCGAAATATTTATCGGAGGAAAGAAAGCTTGTGCCCAAAACTATATGAGAAGGTGGGTCTAAGGTGGAGAATATGAGAACTACCTTAGGTGGGCATGAGGTGGGACAAAACTATGGTCAACTAATAAGGCTACAAGCACCATTTCTCAGGTAAAATTGATGAAATCTAGGACCAAATGAGGCAGCAAGTTACATAGCAAGTGGGCATCAAAATAGAACAGGAGTTTATTTGGTAGCCAGCCAGTAGTGTTGGATTAGTGGCTCTTTCTGGCTTTCTCAAGGTGATGATCAATCCCGGATGCCTATCTTTAACAAGGTAAGCATTTGTGCAATCTTTAGTCTTTAGGTCTGGCCCACAGCAGGAGCACCCATCTCTCTCACAGTTGCAAGGTATCTTGTCTTCCACACTATCTCCTTGAGGACCTGGCCCTGTCTGATGGCCTATAATATTTCTATCTAATTCAGCTGCTTACAACATTGTGGGGCATTAAAAGGAAAGCAAGGAGCAGGGGGCTCAGCTATGTGCATCAGCTGACAACTCATGAAGTCAGGATTCTCTCTGCCTCTTTCTTCTTTCTTTCTTTCTTTCTTTCTTTCTTTCTTTCTTTCTTTCTTTCTTTCTTTCTTTCTTCCTTCCTTCCTTCCTTCCTTCCCTCCCTCCCTCCCTCCCTCCCTCCTTCCTTCCTTCCTTCTTTCGATACTAAGGATCAAACTCAAGACCTTGTGCTTGCCAGCCAAGCATTTGTGCCACTGAGCTAGCTCCCTGGCCCCCCATATTTTTCTTGATGACTACATTTTATTTTTGGTTCCAGGAATCAAACACAGGACCTAGTATGTGTCAGGCAAGGACTGTGCCACTGAGCTATACTCCCAGCCTGATGATTACATTTTTTAAAGGAGTGGCTTCCAGGTCTTTGAGAAATTTGAGGTAGCCGGGCTTGGTGGCGCATGCCTGTAATCCTAGCACTCGGGAGGCTGAGGCAAGAGGATTGTTGTGAGTTCGAGACCAGCCTGAGCTACAAAGTAAGCTTAAGGCCAGCCTGAACTGCATAGTGAGTCCCTGTTTCAAAAAAGACATAAAAAGAAAAAAGAAAGAAATTTGAGGAGATTTAAATATCATAAACATCTCAAAGGGACAGAGGAAGAACTCACAATTGCAATGCTAGTGAGTGATTAGATGTTGACTATATTCCTTTATCAGCTTTGGGTTTTCTCAGACATTCGCTTGAAGAGAGGCTGGGGTCATCATAGGGATATAGGCCTAGGTTGTTGTATTTTGAAGGTCTCACTGTATAATGTAGGCTTGAAATTGTGCCAATCCACCTACCTCAGCCTCCCTGTATTGGGTTTACAGATGTGTGTCACCATGTCCTGGTGCCTTAGGCTCTTAGAAACTTAGTTTTAGGGCCAGGGGGATGGCTCAGTGGAATAAGTGTTCCCCTGGCAAGTGTAAGGGTCTGAGTTCAATCCTTGGTTCTGCCAAAAAGAAAAAAAGAAAGAAAATGTTAGTTTTTAATGTGCTTGGGATGGGAGCTGAAATGACTGTATTTCTGTTTTATAAGTCAAGGTTGAGGTGTAGCTGAGATACATGCTTATGAATACTAGAACTGAGGGAAGCTGGGGCACGAGGATAGCAAACTCAAGGCCTGCCTGGGCAATTTAGTGAGATGTCCCACTTCCTCAAAATTTAAAAAAAGTAGTTGTGGTGGTACACACTTGTAATTCCAACTCTCAGGACACTGAGGCAGGAGGACTGATTTGAGTTTGAGGACTACATACTGAGTTCAAGACTAACCTGAACTGCATAGCGAGATCCTGGCTTGCAAAAAACCCCAAATAAACAAAAAAAAACCCTTTAAAAATAAAAAATAAAGAGTTGGGGATGTAGCTTAGTGTAAAGACCCTGGGTTTAATACCCAGTACCTGGTCCCATCCATCACACAAAATTGAGGTCTGGTTGAAAAGAGGGCTTTATAGAAACTCTTTAAGAATTTGGAGGAAAAGATAATAATAATTTGGTCAAGGAGATCTTACAATTGAAGAGCCTTGGATTACACCCATTGTAGTTCAGTGGTAGTCTTTGCTTAGCATGCTGGGGCCTCTACTATGCTTGACTCCCAGCAATACACACACACACACAAAGTCTAAGATCATACCTGAGGATAGAGTTCATCAAGCTTCCCTACCACTGCAAGGAACTTGGTTTTCAGTCCTAAGAATAGCAGGGTAATAGCTTGGGATGGAGTGAATGCAGTTCTCGCTAGCTGACAAAACAGTGATTTATTCCCCCCAGTTTATTTTAGACCATAGTTTCCTTAAGATGTAGCAGATTCTACTGAGCTGACCCTGACCTTGTCCTAGAGGTATTTTTGTTGGAATCCAAGGCCTCACTCATGCTGGGCAAGTGCTCTATTAATGAACTATGTCCCCAGATCATCACTTGCTTTTCTGTTAAAAATTAATCCTGCGAGCCGGGTGTGGTGGCGCATGCCTGTAATCCCAGCACTCAGGAGGCTGAGGCAGGAGGGTTGTTGTGAGTTCAAGACCAGCCTGAGCTACAAAGTGAGCTTAAGGCCAGCCTGAACTGCACAGTGAGACCCAGTCTCAAAAAAGACAAAAAAAAAAAAAAAAAAAATTAATCCTGTGCTGGGCTGGGGAGATAGCTCTGTGGTCTAAGCACCTGCCCAGCAAGCAGAAGAACCCAGGTTCGATCCCCAGTACCACATGGTGTGGTGAAGCCAGGTGTGGTGGCAACCAGCCTATGATCTCAGTACTGTGGAGGCTGAAATAGGATCCCTGTGAGTCCAAGCTGTGTAGTGAGACCTTGTACCAAATAAATAAATGAATGAATGATTAAAAAAAGAAAAATTAAAAAAAATAATAATCCTGTGCTAAACCATACTGGGACCCTACCTTCTACTACCTGATACTATCATTGTCCCACAGCAGGGCCATCCTTGAAGGACAGCCCCAGAACTGCAGCTAACAAACACCAAGGTCAAGAGGTGTTTCAAGAAGTGTTTCTCTTGGCCTGGTGTGGCCAAGAAGATCCAGTGTCCCAGGGGAACTTGTTAGAAATACCTGACCTAATGAAACAGAAACTGCGGGTAGGGGCCAGCAATTTGTGTTTGAAAGGCTCTCCAGGGGGAGCTACTACACAGCAAGGTTTGAGAAGCACTGGCCTACAAGGCTGTCCCTTAGCCAGTGGGGAAGAAACCTGAAGGGTGAATCTGGGTCTGACTACAAAGGAACTTATAATGGTTTCAAAGTTTGAGAAGAGCCTTCATAAGAAGAGACAAAGAAAAATAATTAAGATATGTATACACTTGTACTTTATCATGAACTGTATAAGATTTGGTGGTGGTGGTGGTGAAAGATGGAGAGAGAAATTGGAATTGGGAGATGATGAGATGGCCCGGGTGGGCAAGGGTCCTAGGGAATCCACAGGCACAGTGTTCACAGGTGGGAGGAGGGGGACGACAAAGTCTGGTGAGGCCAAACTATCGAGATCTCAGGGATTGGAAATGGGGGCTTTCTCTCCATCTTGGGCACCTCTGCCCCGACACAGGTCTAGGTTGAGGGGTTGGGACATGAACCCATGTGGCTCAGGTTGTAGTTCTTAGCCAGAATGAGCAGAAACAATTCCCTCCTGCCAGGCTTGGCCGCAGATGCCCACAATTGCGTGAGAAGCATCCTCTCTGCTAGTTTGTATCTCTCTGAGGATCCAGGTATCCAGCTCAAATGTGAGGCACAGCAGATTCCACAGCTTTTGTCGCAGCCGCTCCGAGCGGGTATCTCGGGGAACGTAGATTTTTCCACCCTTTGCCTCCTGCGCTGTAGACCCCTGAGCCCCGTCAGAACTACAAAGCCCATAATTCCTTGGGCTGGAGCACGGTGCTTTCTGGGAGTAGCAGTCTCAGAGTCGGGCTCCCCTGGCACCCCAACGCTAGCTGGACTCCATTACCCAGAGGACCACGCGCGTGCGGGAGGGGTGGGAGGGGAGAGACAGAGAGGATGTGAATGGGGAGGGGGGCACTCGTCCCCTTCCCCCACCCTTCCCTTCAGCCGGGCTGGGGTGGGGGGAGGGGCTGGACTGAGGCGCGGCGACGGCGCTTCGGGAGGGCAGGGCCAAGCAAGGGCGCGACTGGCCCGCTGCTGGCGGACCGGAGAGCAACGGACTAACGGGTCTGGACGCGGGCGGCGGCGGCGGCGGCGGCGGCTTTCTGCATGGGCGGAGGCGTCGGCAGGAGCGGCGAGCATGGCCCGCGCGGCGCCCGGCGCTGACTGAGGTGCGCGGGCGGGATGAAGGCGGGCAGGATGCGGAGCGACCCGGGCCCCACGCTGCCCACACCTCCTGTGCGCGGGCAGCGGGCTCGGCCCAGCGGTGCAGACTGGCCGGGTGCAGACACACAACTTCCCTCTGGGGTAGGGGCGCTGCATGGGCGGGGGTCCGCTCGCCTTGGCCTCGATCCGGATCCCCGCCTTTTGCTTCTGCACGTCAAGCCGCTCCCAGCCTTTCAGGAGCTCCTGTTCCACCCTTTGCCTGTAACCCCCAGCCCCAGCCCTGCCTGGAAGCGCACCCTGCCTCAGTCTCCACTTAAAAGTCTGCTGCTTTGCAGTTCGCATCCCTAACCTCGGGAGCCCTGGCCTCGTTTCCCGCTGGAGACCCCGGCCCCACTCCTGGTCAGAAGCTGTCTGCACCATTAGCAGCTCCCTCCCCTTTCCCCTACAGTCTTTTTCCTACCTAGTACTGCGTCCTACCCACCCTCTGTGGCCCAGTTCTCTCTAATAAGACCTGGCACTTTGACCTCTTTCTTACTTTGGAGAAACCGAGGCATGGTGCAAGCCAGAAACTTGGCTAGTGTGCCAGTCCTTTGGGCGCCGGCCTGAGCCCCGACCCTTGTCTCTTGTTCCTCCCATGCCTTGGGATGAAAGACTCATTACTTCCCTGCCGCCTTTTCCTTGTGACTGGACCAAACTTCCCAGCCCCTGGTGCAGCTCTGAACTGAGCACTCTTTAGTCTCTCCTCTTTATCTTTGGTGCTACATCTGTTGCCCTCTCCTTTGCATAATGGCTCTGGTCCTCTGGCTGGGGAGGAGACATCCACCCATGGCAGCTTGCTCAACTTAACCTTTTGTTTTCTATCCCTGGCCAACTGCATCCATCTCCCATCTTGGCTCTTGCTTCTCAGCTGCGCAAAGGACCAGAGAACAGATTCAGGTGGTGGTGGTGAAAGGGACCTGCAGCTTTTTTGAGCCAAAGCTGTGAGAGCTGTTCAGGGCACCCTTGGATCTCTGGGAAACAGTGATTCCTAGCCAGTAACTCACAGTTCCACCTTGTCTTTGGGACAGATGTCTGGAACCCAGTTGGCCGTCCCTTCCTTTTGTATCTGGTGGGCTTGGAAGTCCCTCTGAGATGGAAGGGACCTTTGTGGAGACAGTGGCATAAAGGGACTGTGACAGACCACACCCCTAAGCCTCCTGTGGTTTCTGCTGCTAACTTTGGAGGGGGTTGCCCTTTTTGGGGAGGGCTGCCTGCTAGGTGCTCTGAGTACTTTGTGGAGGAAGGCAGCATCTGTAGGCGGTGATCTCAAGTTTTTGTTCTGGTGCTCAGAATTTGAAGGGAAAAGATAACAAGGGTTCAGAGAGGCGGCAGACTTGCCTTTATAATTTATTTTTTTGTTTTGTCATCTTTGCAGATTTTCCTTTGGGTCTTCCTTTTTATTCCAATCCCTAGATTCCTACCAGAAGGGAAATAGGGAAGGGAGGCTGCACTTCGGGAGTTTAGAGGGGTCCTGAGTAAACGGTCATGATCTGAACCAGATGGTTCTCTGCTTCAGCACCCCGGGTCCCCAGCCCTCCCCCTTGGCTGTGAATAGGATGCTTTTAACCTTGTAACTTGAGAGGGGAAGAGGAGGCCAGGGGGCCAACAGTCTGTGTGCGTGTTTATGTCTGCATCTGCACACTCTGCAAGCTTGTCAGGGGCCGTGGGAGTGACCCTGCCCTGAGTGCATTGTCGTGATGTGCTGTGGCATGCTGACCAGCCCTGTGCACTTTCTGAGCCCAAAAAGAACCTCTGGATGTGGCCTTGTGGAAATATTAACACTGCCCCCGCCCCCCAAGCCAAGGCTTGGGGAGGGCCCAAGAGTGCCATCTGAGATTGAGAAGTGTGAAACTTTAGGATTGGAGGTTCTGAGAGGTGAGGTGAGCAGGGTGGCTTCCCTACAACTTGTGTTCTGGTCTCATTGTTTGAGATCTGGAGGCTAGGAGTAGGGGAGAATGGTGGAAAGTAGATTCTTTGTGTTGCTCTGTACCACATTCTGCCTTGTTCTCCTGCTGTTGTATTTGATTTTGATCCGTGTTAAATTGTATAAGCTCTTCAAATAGGTCCTTGTTTCTGAAATAACCTCATTTGTGTGTAGTAGTTGTTCAGTGCCTGAATTAAAGCAATATATCTCGTAATTGAAGGTTTAAGGCGGAGTTCTTTGTGCTTGACCAGGCATTAGAATCACCCAGAGAGGGCTGAGGATTTAGCTCAGTGGCACAGCACGTGCCTGGCAAGTATGAAATTATCATTTAATTTCTGGTACTGAAAGAGAGAAAGAAAGAGAACTGCCCAAAGAGCTGGTTAAAGCACAGATTGCTGGGCTGACCATGCTACTGTTTTTCTGATTCATTTAGTCTGGTTGGAACCTAGGTAGAATTTACCTTTCTACCCAGCTCCTTGAGGCACTTTAAAAACTACTAATTTTTGGCCATTACAGTGAGTGGCAAATTAACCTGGACAGATGTAAAGTTTTAAGACTTTTCCCGTTACTTCTTCACCTAGGCTTATTTTGGCAGCTATACTAGTTTGACCTTTTTCTTTCACTCTGATGCTACCCAAGCAGGATTGGCTTAGGTTAATGAGGAGGGTGACTCGTGGTGCCTAAGCTGCCAGCCCCACTGTAACCACTGTTATTTTCCAGTCCTAAATAACCCATTGTTACTTGAAGGAAGGTCTCATGACCAAGCAGGACATTTAGGAACCAAGGCTTTTGGAAAGGGTGGCTTGTAGATATAGTGAAGCAGAGCTGTACTGGGCCCTCTTCTCCCCTGTGCCTGCCTCCCAGACCTAGTGGGTTGGGGTGCCTGCCAGTTGAAGCCCTGCCATGGCCACACACTAGACAGGATGCCTGGGAATCTGGAATTGAGACGAGCAGAGGAGTCATATTGTGCTTTGCAAAACATTTACTGTTTATAGGTCATGACAGGTAGATTGATTGATTTGTATTTTTTGAGACAGGGTCTGGATATGTATTCCAGGCTGGTCTTTTTTTGTAAAATGTATTTGGTTCAGGGTCTCACTATGCAGCTCAGACTCATAGTGATTCTTCTGTTTTCAGCCATCCCAGCACTGGAATTACAGGTGTGCAACAGCATACTGGGACTCAGTGCACCGGGGGTGGACCTGGCGCAGCCTGTGGTGCTGGTTGCCCGTGGTTGCCTAAGCAGGCAGTTAGTCTGCCGAGAGCTATCTTGCAAGCCCTCCAGGCTGGTCTTGAGCTCTATGTACTGCAGGCTGATCTCTTATCCTCCCATGCTTGTAGTTTTAGACATAGTGGTAAATACAGATAGAAGGCAGATCAAAAATCAGGTAGCAGTAGCGAGGAACAGAGAAATGTACTGTGGGTTACACAGCAGTCCCAGGATTCTTTTTTTTTTTTTTTTTTTTTTTTTTTGGCAGAACCAGGGATCGAACTCAGGCCCTTGCACTTGCCAGGGAAGCGCTTATTCCACTGAGCCATCTCTCCTGCCCCAGTCCCAGGACTCTTGATTCTAATCCTCCTGCTGAGTATCTGCTGAGCTGATTGCTACTAACAGGGTAGCTCCAAAAGTGGCTGCTGTTTAGAATGATTACTGCTAGCGGGGCATGATCATATATGTTCTCACTTGTTAGTGCATCTTCACAGCAGTGTTGTGAGGTTGGCATCCTCATTGCTATTTCACAGGTGAAGACCTGAGACTTAGAGGACTTATAAGACTTGTCTAAATTCAGCCAGCTAATAGCAGGGCCCGGGATTGGAACTCAGATCTTTCTGGCATTGTATACTCCATGCTTTTTAGTCACTTTATGTCTCTCTTGCCCAGCAGACTTATAATTGTTGTTTGGTGGGCTTTGTCCCCAAAAGTCTGATGCAAGCCAGTCTGATTGCATGCCTGTAATCGTAGAAGTAGAGAAGCTGAGGTAGAAATATCACCATATGTTCAACTACCCAATGAGACCTAGCCTTTGAAAACAAAGAAGTTTAGAAGAAAGTCTGTTTTTGTTTTTTTGAACCAGGAATTATGAGACAAATGTCCAAGTTCCTGAACTCTGGGAGAAGAGTGAGACAAGTACACCAGACTGTCTGAAGTGGAAGGCCAGATGGTAGAGCCGGGGGCTTGTAGCTTAAAGGAGATAGAAGGCGTCAGTGCAGAGGACTCAGAATGGGGATTGGCTTCAGGTGAGGTATGGGCCTTAAGACTTCCAGTAGTGCCTGTGGGCTGGTGAGCTGAACGGGCCACTGGATGTAGAGAGGCCATCACAGGGAACATTTAGGGGGCTGTTCCTTTGGATTAGAGCTTAGAGGATATATTTCAAAGCTAATGAGATTGTGTTTGTTGATTGAAGATCAAAAGGGAATGATCCCCTTCCTGCCCATTATAAAGGGTCATGGCACCCTTTACCAAAAAGTTGAACCCCTGTACCAGGAATGTAACAAAAGAAAAGCATAAAATGGGTGCTGAAGCAGGAGGATGGTTGCAAGTTCAAGAGCAGCCTGGGCTGCAAAGTGAACTCAAGGCCAGTTCACTTGAGAACTGCATAGTGAGACTGTCTCAAAAAGACAAATAAAATGTTATTTGACAAAAAGGATATCATCCAATGCTTAGACTGAGTTTGGAAACATAGCAAGGGATATCTATTCAGACTCTACTTGACCTCTTGTGACTCTTTCCTTCATCCTAAGCATGGTACAGGACTTTTCTAAAATGGGATATGATCTATCAGACAAAGTAGATTAGAGGGTATCTATGGTCAGGCAGGGTAAAATTAGAGTAACATTTTTAGGCTTTACAGCTTGCTTTAGGGAAGAGTTTCTAGGATTTGGGAGAGCAGAGAGCAGGAAAGGTTCAGCTAGAAACTTGGGTTTTGAGGCTTTCATTTTGAGGTACTGTTTTCTAACTCCCATATGAGCAAAGTGCAGAAGCTCAGACTTTGTCAGGAAATGCAAGACTAAGATAACTGTCAGAATTAGAGGGATGACACAGTCTCCATATCTTCTCCAGGGTCTTGGAGTGGGTATACAGGACCCAAAGGCTTCATGGATGTACCACTGCTGCCAGGGCAAATCTGCTCTGGCTGGGTTCTGTTGTTTATTTATTTATTTATTGGTGAGTTTAGAACTTCATTTTCATAGTACATTTTCTGTACAGTTTTTTTTTTTTTTTTTTTTTTTTTTTTTTTTTTTTTTTTTTTTTTTTTTTTTTTTGTATTTTAGGATATGGGCTACAGGATCTATAGGGTCTCATTATGTAGGTTGGACTCATAGTGATCCACCTTGTGTTCAGCCTCCCAAGAGCTGGGATTACAGGAGCATGCCACCACATCCAATCTCAGGGTACTCCGGGGGTGGGGCTGGCAGAGCAGGCCTGGCATTGAACCCCAGCCAGCCATTTTGCTCTAAGTGGGCGCTTTAGTGCACGGAGCTATTTTTTTTTTTTTTTTTTTTTTTTTTTTTGGTGGCTGGCTCAGCCTGCCCTATGGGTGGGGCTGGCAGTATGTGGTATTGTGGAACCGTGGGTCCCTGCACTTGCCTAAGCTTGCCTAAGTAGGTGCTTTGAACCACTGAATTATCTCTCTGGCCCTCACCTTTTTTTTAAGGTTTTTTTTTTTTTTTTTAGTGTATTTATTACAGGGTCTCACTACACAGCTCCAACTCATAGTGATCCTTCTGTTTTCAGCCCCCCTCCCCTTTCCCCATTACAAGCATGTGCCACCACTCCTGGTCTAGGTGGCTAGTGCAGCCTGTGGTACTGGGGATCAAACCTGGGTCCCTGTGCTTGCCTAAGCAGGTGCTTAGTCCACTGAGCTATCTTGCTGGCCCTTGAGCTCACTTTGTAGCTCAGGCTGGACTTGAACTCAATTATCCCTAGTGATGGATTACAGGCATGCACCACTGCGCCTGATTTAGGTTTATCTTTATGTTTAGTAATTTCATCGACACAGTTTGAGATTCACGTCTTAGAGAGGAAAGACCTGGTTGGCTGAGCCTGGGCCATGTGCCCTCAGTGGGTTAGGGAATGACTGGTGACATGGAAGGCTATCTCTCCAGACTGTCTTCAGAAGCACAAGTACCTAAAAGAGGAAATGTACACTTGTAGACACTGCAGAAAGATTCATTCAGAAAGGTGCTAGTCAGGGATTTGACAGGGATTTGAGTTGGCAAATTGCAAAGGGATAACTTAGCATGACAGATTTCTGAGCAGGCTGAGGGTAGACTGGTACTTAGCAAGGTATATTTGAATCACCAGGGGACAAGGAGTGAAGGGCTGGTGGACATGAAAAACTAAATAGGGTCCTGGTGAGATGTAATGAAGGCTGGGACTTGGCAGTAGAAATGGAAAAAGGGACTGACTAGTTTGAGAGACGTTGTGAAAGTCAGTATCGTCTTCTGAAACCAACACTCAGTTGGCTGGAATTTGACAATTTGACCTTTTGTTGCCTGGGTGATGAGGCTTGGTTTCTTCAACTGAAATGGGGTATCTGGGAGGCAGGAAGATTTGTAGGAGCTGACTTGCCCTTGCTTTTGGGGAGTGGCATGTGGATGTTGGCAGCATAGCTGAATCCCGGTGAGCCCAATACTTCTGTCCCCAAGAGTCCTGAGGTTTAGGGCCTCAGCAAGGAGGACCAGAGGCTCTTGTGACCAGCTCAGTGCTGTCACATCATTCCCTCCTCAGTGCAGCCCAGGATGGGCTCCTCTTTCCTTCTTTATCTCTCTCAGTTTCTGTGTCCTAGCCTCCCCTCCCATCCCATGTTCCCACATACCCAGGCCCTTACCAGCTCTCAGGAAAACTCTGGCCTAACTCCCCGGGGACCTGCGTTTCCCTCCATCTGCTCAGAATGGTCACTAACAGTCTATCTTTGTTAACTATCAGGAAAAACATTTCCAAGATTTTCCCTGCATCTAAGGAAAGCAGACTTTTCTTCCAGCTATGCTGGACTCACCAGGGACTGCTGCTGTGTCCCCAGCCAGCCATTCCAAGTACTCCTTGTTGCTTCTTTATAAATCATTATTGTAATTACAACATACTGTCACCCCCAAGTTCATGCTGCCTTTGCTAATCTCACCTAGTGTTCTAGGCCTGCCCCCCAGCTGAGCCCTAGGGGAGTTTGCTCCTTTGGGAAGGGATCAGGGTCCACTCAGGTAGGGGTAGGGGGAGCTATGCTAAAGAGCACTTTATCCCTAGATCCTCAGAGCAGAACATTCCCACTTGGATTGAAGAGGGCTATTTGCCTCAATTCAAATCTCAGTGATGTTCTCCCATCTATAAAGGGAAGGGGCTACTACATTCATAATAAGGAAGGTAAGAGATAAGGGGAATTGAGAGAGGGGAAAATGTAATTTCTTTTTGTTTTCATATGGATGCTTCTCCCCCCCCCCCCGCTCCCTCCTCACGTGGATGGGACCCAGGGCTTTTCTCACACTGGACAGGAAATCTGATACTGAGCTACATCTCCAGCCCCTGAATAGTAAATTTTTACTTGTGTAATTAGACATGGTGGTATATGCCTGTAATCCTAGCACTTGGGAGGCTGAGGTGGGAGGATTGCTGTGAGTACAAGGCCAGCCTGGGTTATAAAATGAGACCCTTGTCTTAAAAAAAGAAAAAGAAAAAGAATTATTTGTGCAGCAATAATACTAACAACACACATACTTCTGGTATTATATATTAAAGTCCATCCTCTTTGTGCAGATAGGTAATGTTTTGTTTATGTTTTCTGCGGAACCAGGGATGGAACTCAGGTCCTTGTGCTTGCCAGGCAAATGCTTGCAGATAGGTAAGACCCTTTGTGCAAATGGAGAGGACCAGACTGGGTAAACTATTTTTGTTGAGGTGGGGGAAGAGCCACCAGAATTTGGGTCTGCTGCCTCAGGGGCAGTGTTCAGGCCTTGTTCTCCATCCAGCAGGCCTGGTACTCGCCTCTGCCCAGATTCGGCCCATTGCCATCCTTTTTCCTTTTCTCTTCTTCTGATACAGGATCCTTTTGGTACAGGATCGGGGTATGGATATCCACGGGGATCCAGATGGCAGCCCCACTGCTGTGTGGTTAGACTTTTTTTGTGTGTGTGTGTCTTTTTTTTTTTTTTTTTTTTGG
>PVKA01047790.1:0-14136 GCA_004027165.1 Ctenomys sociabilis
TTTTTTTTTTTTTTTTTTTTTTTTTTTTTTTTTTTTTTTTTTTTTTTTTTTTTTTTTTTTTTTTTTTTTTTTTTTTTTTTTTTTTTTTTTTTTTTTTTGTCTTTTTGAGATAGGGTCTCACTATGCAGTTCAGTCTGACCTTAAGCTCACTTTGTAGCTCAGGCTGGTCTTGAATTCACAATAATCCTCCTGCCTCAGCCTCCCGAGTGCTGGGATTACAGGCCTGCACCCCCACGCCCGATGATTTTTCAGAATTCTTGACCTGAATGGTTTAATTTCTGTTGCTCATGGCAAAACCATGACACCCATCTTGTCGCTTTCATTTGATCAATATTACCTAAGTGATTATACTTGTAACCTTGTTAGTTGACCGTCAGCACCCGTCTGGACCTCATTGCAGACTGGAGGAATTTATAACTTGTAATCCCAGGGGAAAGTTATCAGAATTCTCATAAGTCAACTCCAATCTACCACTTCTACTATAGCCCATGGTGAGAATAAAGAGACAAAGACATATCTGTCGTTGTGAGGAGCCATTTGGAACAAGGCTAATGGGAACAAAGGCCATAACTCAGGGCCAAACCTGGGTCATATTAATTCATGAGTGATTTGGCGTTGAGTGATTGTGCAAATAGCACAACTGCATGAATGCTGTGTTCTGGGCTAGGTGAGAGACTCAATAGCGCTCTGCAATATGCAGAGAGAGGTCTGCAGAAAGAGTACCAGCTTCTGGTAACAGGTAGTCTCTAAGTTAGGAGGAATCTGTGTAGCAGAGTTTGAGGAAGTATCTTGTGCTTTGATTTGGCTTCTTCAGCTCTGATGTCTGGCCTTTACTGCCCTGGGACCTCACTGCCTTTCTTGAGGCTCAATCCCAGTGGACAGTATGGTGTTTTTCGGCCTGGGTCATGCTTAGTAGTAGGGAGCTATGGGTGGGGCTCATGGGCTTGTCACTTTGTTCGAAAGGCTACACATTGGTACACCTCAGCTCTACCCATTTGCATTGTTTAAAGACATTTGAGAGGGTAGAGTATTTCCACAATTAGCTACATACCTATCAGTACTTGGAAGTAGGGTAAAAAATGAATCAAAATAGAGACAAACTCTTTCAGAAGGAGCTGACCTGGTACCCCTCCACAGTTGACTATAGTTTTGTTCCACCTTGAACACACCTCACCTTGTGGCTTTGCTCAATAAAACAACCTTGAGAAAAGAGGCTGGTGGGAAGCCCACTTTTTGGGACCCTTTCTATCTCTCTCAGACAGAAGCTATTTTTATCTCAATAAATTCTTCCCACTCTTAACCTCTGTTGTCCCTAGAATTTATTCCTTGATTTTCGAGAACACAGTATTTTGGACATTTAGTAGGTTGGGGTTATAATATTTCCTCTATATTATTTGAAAGTCCATATACCATATCTATATCCTATGTTCTGTATGATATCGAGCATATGATATAGGTCCCACTGACGTAATTGAATGGAGACTTCAATTGAATAAGACTTTGCTTTTGTTTCATGGATTCTGGATTGTTACTTGCTTGGGTAATCAAAAATTTTATTCTTCAAACTGTATATTATGTCTTTGTTAACTTTTTAGTATTTTGTTGAAATGATGATAAATTTAGATTGAGAACACGGGAAGTTTATGATGCTTGTTTTTTTTGAAATGCATTTAGTACAGGGTCTACAGGGCCTCACTATGTAGATCAGACTCTAATGATTCTCCTGTTTTCAGTCTCC
Organism: Ctenomys sociabilis; assembly: GCA_004027165.1. Classification (NCBI taxonomy): domain Eukaryota; kingdom Metazoa; phylum Chordata; class Mammalia; order Rodentia; family Ctenomyidae; genus Ctenomys; species Ctenomys sociabilis. The sequence continues at coordinate 1,739 of PVKA01047790.1, forward strand.
CCAGTGCGAGGTTACAGGTGAGCACCACCACACCACCACACCACCACACCACCACACCACCACACCACCACACCACCACACCACCACACCACCACACCACCACACCACCACACCCAGTGTCCATCACCGTTTTAGCTCACCCCAGGGGTGGGGCCAGCATGGCACCCTGGGGATCAAACCCCAGTCCCTGCCTCTGCCTTCGCAGGCACTTTAATCCACTTAGCTATCTGGTTGGCCCTTATGATGCTTCTTTAGTGGGACAATTTATCACTATTCCTGTTTTGTATATGTTGATGGTATGGCTTGTGTATAGGTGTCCCCCAAAGCCTCAAGCAGTCTTGGGGCGGCTTCTGGCGTTCATGGTTGGTTGCTGTGGGTGTGGGTGCTGCACCTGCCCTGGGGCAGGTAATTTGCATTTCAATGTAAGGAGGGGAGAGGAGCCGGCTGCCAGCTGGTGCTGCTTCTCTTTCGCTCTTGCTCTTTGCCACCATGATTGGCTCCCCTCTGCTGTGTGCCAGGCTGCCTTGGAGCTGTCTTAGCCTAACCAAACCGCCGCCATCCTGTTCTGTAGGTGCCGTCCTCACACTAGGTCAGGCTGTTGAAAATTTCTGCTGTCATAATGATCCCTGTTGTAAGCTGACTTAACCAACTTCATTTTGTAAAACTTATGTGCACTCCATTTTGTGATATTTTGTCCTCTTTGTAAACCCCACCCAGATGTTTTAACTGCAAGACTGACTGCTTAACAGATAAGAAATGCTCCCCTGAGTTTAACAAAATGTGCTTAACTGTCACTAGATGTCTCTCTAGATTCCACAAAGCAGGAACTGTACCCAGGAGGATTGCTATGAGTCTGATCTGTGTAGTGAGACCTTGTAGACCCTGCACTAAAAATACTTTTTTTTTTTTTTTTGCACTAAAAATACTTTTTAAAAGTGCTCTATATTTAGCTCAGGCTTTTATCTATCCCTCATAGAACTTTAACAAATAGTAATTACTGTACTGTCCATTTAAAGGCTCTTGGGCTGGGGAGATAGCTCAGTAGAATAATTGCCTGCCTGGCAAGTTCAAGGTCCTGAGTTCAATTCCTGGTACTGCAATCAATCAATCAATCAATGCTCTTAGAGCAGCTGCTACACTTTTTAAAAGCAGAAGACAGGTTTTTCTCCAGTACTTTCTGATGAATCCTCATTGAGCCCAATTGCCAATGGAAGGTTGATGAGACAGGCAGTTAGATTTGTGTTGAGACTGCTCCCTGTTTGCTTGGACCAATAGAGACTGAGAGGCCAACTGAGAGGTCAGGCCCAGGGCTAATCTCTGGCAGATACCCAAATGTTCCTCGGTGATGGTTGAATTCTCAGAAAAATGTCTGCTTATGCGTTGTCGCCATCTGCATACCTCAGTGAGGTAAGAGGTAACCCTTTCAGTAGGGTCTTCTGGTACCCCAGAGGGACAGGAGATGATGATGTCAGAGCCAGTTTTTAAAGCCTCCACTGAGAGCTGGACTGCAGGTTTGGACTTTTCTCTCTCTTCTAGTAAGTTAGAAGCCCCAGCTTTTTTCTGACTCACTGGGAGATCCCTTTGTAACCACGTTGTTATTAGACCACTCCTCTCTCCAGAAATGAGACTGAGGCATCTTGCAGTAACTGTTTGCCCTTCGCAGAAGAAAGCAGCTATGAGATGAATGATTTTCATTTGGGTGTTACATGTGCTAATGAAGAGTTAGAAAGAGGCTGTAGTCAGCTTTTTCCTTCTCCCATGTACGTGGACGGCTGATTAACGGGCCTGTACGAACATGTGAATTGTGATTGAAGGTGATAGATATAAATTTAACTTCTGAGCTTCAGAAATGTAAAAAGTTAAAATGGGCTTTTTAAAAAGTATAATCTCAGGCTGGGCTTGGTGGCTCATGCCTATAATCCCAGCACTTGGGAGGCTGAAGAAGGAGGATTGTTGTGAGTTCAAGCCCAGCCTAAGCTACAAAGTGAGCTTAAGGCCAGCCTGAACTGCATAGTGAGACCCTGTCTCAAAAAGACAAAATAAATACATAAATAAAAATAAAAAGTATAATCTCATCTTGCTACTAGAAAAGATTGCCCAGGCGATTAGGCAGATGAGGGCAATGTCTTAAAGACTTCTTCACTCTAAGGCCCCAGACCCAAATCGGTTTTCCCTGAATCTATTTATCTCTAGACACAGTCTCCTTTTCAGATGGAGAAATGCACTCCCATTAGTTCCTACTCAGTTTTTGGTATTTACCTTTACTCTCTTTCAAAGAGCTAGAAAACAGTGATTTAATGCTAAGTAATGCGGCCTTCTTTAAACATAGCTATTAAAACTGAGATCAGCTGTACTTGAGCTTAAATCATCTGCTTGGGTTCAGCAGATGGAAGCGCTTGCAAGCAGGCTCGGGGTCCAGGGATTTGATCCCCAGGCCTGCCTTGGCCCTGTCCTAAGGCCTGCGGAGACAGCAATTGAGACTGTGTGTGGCATTGTGCCTTTCATCTGAGCTCTTGGGAGGCTGTAAACAGGCGGATCACTAAGAGTCTGTCTAGTAGTGAGACCCTGAACACCCTGTAGACCCTTCCCTAAAAATATAGAAAAAAAAAAAAAATTCAAGTTCCCAGGTGGGTACACGAATTGCTAAAATGTGGTTTGCCTATTCTGTCCTCTCTCCAGACAGGAGCCACCCGCTGGAGTAGAATCAACTTAGGAGGCACTTCGAGGGTACTGAAATAAAAAAGAAACGGAAAGAATGCCAATTTTTTAGTTTTGCATTTTGCCAGAGAGCTCAGAATCTTTTGTTTCTTTGGAATGTATTGTAAGCACTACTGCAGGTTCAACCACTATATATTTAAAAAGACCAGTTTGCTGTTGTTCTGTACCTATTCATGGCCTGCCTTCTCCCCTAGAGCCAAGATAGAATGCAAACAGAAGCATCAGTTATGATACTTCAGAACTAGAGTTGTACTGTAAGAAAGAAGAAAAATGGCCCAAATTACTCTATGGTCAGACTTTGCATTAAGAAATGTCCTAAGGGCCGGGGAGATGGCTCAGTGGAATAAGGGTTTCCCTGGCAAGCACAAGGGCCTGAGTTCAATCCCTGGTTCCAGAGGGAAAAAAAAAAAAAAGGAAGAAAAAAAGAGATGTCCTTACTTGTGTTCAAATGTAAATATAAACCACATGAAAACCACACATCTAGTAATTTTTTAAAAAACCTTTAGTCCAGGGTCTACAGGGTCTCACTATGCAGGTCAGACTCACAGTGACTCCTGTTTTCAGCCTCCTAGGCAATGGGACCGCAGGCACACGCCACCACGCCCAGCCTCATTTACCGTCTCAGAGTGCCCCAGGGGTGGGGCCGGCACAGCAGGCCAGGGATCTAAACCCTGTCCCCTGCATCTGCCTAGGCTGGTGCTTTAATCCACTGACCTATTTGGCCAGCCCTTCAGACATCTACCTTTTAGGGCATCCATTATCACTGAGCTCAAGGATACTGTCAACATTTGGAATGAAGGACAAGGTTTTCAAAACAACCTTAATCAAAGCCTCCCCCATGCTTACTGTGCCTGAGTCTTCCCATACTTGCCCTTCAGATCCTGATGGTGGAGCTTCAAGGCCAGTGATAATTAAAGCCTTCAGGAGGCTGTATCTATTTTTAGCTTATTCTTTTTCAAGCTCCTCAAGGGCAGGATCCTTACTGGGAATAAATGGGGAGTTTAGAACTACCCTGAGATACACAGTTTTAGAGTGAGTTTAAATAGATCCTCATGACATCGCTAGGTGACTGAATAGAGAATCCACACATCTCAAAGACCTCTTTGTCTTGGGGCTAAAATTTCTTCAGGGGTATTAACTGTCTGTGCCTGTCCCTGGAGGTGACAGGTCTGTTTTGCCAGCTAGGATTTTGGAAGTTTTAATTCAGAGTCATTTATTAGAAAGTAAACCCTAAACAGTATAATTGGAACACTTTTATTTTCTCTGTCACTCTTTCAAAAGGTCAAAAAGCAGCAATTCAGGTTCTTTGACTATTGGTTTAATTCTCTGTTTGGTAGTACAGCATGTTTTATAAAGGATTAGAGAGCCACCCTGGGAAAGGTCTTGCTCTTCATTCTCTTTCTGCACCTGAGATGGTTAGGATTTAGTTCTTGCAGTGTACTTGGAGTCATCCTTCTATCCTTTCTCCACTGTCTGAGAAATAGCACAGTTTACAACTGTGTTTGGTACAAGACAAGTCTCTCTTCTGTGGTTGCTGAATTTCAAGACTGATTCTGTTATAGGCAGCTCAATTAGATAGAAATATTCTAGGCAGTCAGACAGGGTCAGGCCTTCAAGGAGACAAGATGGAAGACAAGGTGACTTTGCAACTTGGAGGAGACAGACACTCCCTATGGGCCACCTCAAGACAAAAGAGGAAACACAGCTATATACTTCCCTAGGGATGGGCATAGGGATTGATATTTTAAATAGGTATCAATCACCTTGAAAGAGCCCAAATGAGTCGGGCATGGTGGCGCAGACCTGTAATCCCAGCACTCAGGAGGCTGAGGCAGGAGGATTGTTGTGAGTTCAAGACCAGCTTGAGCTACAAAGTGAGCTTAAGGCCAGCCTGAACTGCATAGTGAGACCCTGTCTCAAAAAAAGACCAAAAAAAAAAAAAAAAAAAGAGCCCAAATGAGTCACTAACCCAACCCCCAAAGGAAGATGCTGCTTGCTATGTGACTCACTTCCCCATTTGGTACTGGATTTAATCAATTTTACCTGAGCAATGGTGCTTGTAACCTCATTGGTTGACTACAGTTTGTCCCACCTCATGCCCACCTAAGTGAGTTCCCATGTTTTCCACCACCTTAGACCCGCCTCACCACATGGTTTTGCTCTATAAAAGTCCCCGGAAGAGTTAGAGCGGCCATCGCCCATGGTTCCCTCATGGCAGTTCCCGTTACTTCTTCAGAGGGGAGAATGTTGGCGGCAGCCTGAGTTAGCTAGAAATACTATAGGCAGTCAGGCAGGTCAGGCCCTCAAGGGATAACAACTGTGGGAGGACGGATGCTCCTGCTGTGAGCCAGACCTGAAGACCAAACAGGTGCTCACCTCCCTGAAGACTGGCCCGCAGGATTGCTCATTGCCCAGGAAGAATCACTGTCTGAAGCTCACCAGATAAGGGCCTGTCTTACATTCATGCCCCCTTGCTACGTGACTTGCTCCCCCTTAGTCCTGGGCCTAATCAATTTTACCTGAGCAATGGTGCTTGTGATCCCATTGGTTGACCACAGTTTTGTCCCACCTCTTGTCCAGCTAAGTGAGTTCCCATTCTCTCCACCTTAGCCCCACATGGTTTTACAGTATAAAAGTCCCTGGAAGAGACAGCTTCCCCGGGGGGAACTACCGCTCAGGCCCCCCTCCTGTCCCTCTCTTGGACAGGAGCTTTCTTTCCCTCAATAAATCTATTCTGCTCATAACCTCTGTTTGTTCCTAAAATTCATCCTTCAGTTTTAGAGAACATGAACTCATCCAGGTACCTTTCAGGTTGAGGGTTCCATTTCCCCCCTGTATCATTTGGAGGTCTGTATATCAATTCCAGAATGGTGAGTTTCTTCTCCCTCAGATCTTTGCAGAGTGAAACTGACCTTTACTTATCTTTGGGTTATCTTTTTAAAAAATGATCTAGGGGCTGGGGAGATGGCTCAGTGGAATAAGCACTTCCCTGGAAAGTGCAAGGGCCTGAGTTCAATCTCTGCTTCTGGAAAAAAAAAAAAATCTAAATTTCTTTCTTTCTTTCTTTCTTTCTTTCTTTCTTTCTTTCTTTCTTTCTTTCTTTCTTTCTTTCTTTCCTCACACTCTATCTCTTTTTTTCTTTCTTCCCTTACACTCTGTCTTCTGTGTCCATCCATCTCTCTGTCTCTGTCTCTTTTTTTTTCCTTTTTGAGAAAGGAATTTACCATGCAGTTCAGGCTGGCCTTGAACTCACATTGATCCTCCTGCCTCAGCCTCCCAATTTCTGCGATTGCAGGAGTGCACCACCACACCTGGCTGTCTGCTACTCTTGTCTCATTGCTGGGACAAAATACTTGACAGACATCCAAAATTAAGGAAGGAAAGCTTCATTTACCTCACTTTGTGGAGGTTTCAGCCCGTAACCGGCTGGCTCTAAGCAGAGTGCCACATGGCAGAGGACAGTCATTCATGGCAGCAGAAAACAGCAGAAGAGCAAAGAGAGGAGCTGCAGCTGTGGCTGCTAGCTAAACCTCTCTCCCTTCCTTACTCTAGAATACAGATTACCTGCCTCAGGGCCAGTGTAGCACTCATACCCATAATCCCACCATTGGATCATTAATTAGTCACAAACTCTAGAAACTGCTGTATGACTGCATGAGGCTTTGCAGGGACAACTAGTCACAAACCACAACTCTGGCTAAAACTGATCTAGATTTAATCATGAAGCTGTCAAGTTTTGGTCCAAGCTTATCTGCCTTTTAGTCCTTAGGCAGAACTGCAGAACTAGAGATTAACTCTTGTCTCCCTTCAAGCATGATTATGATTGGCTTTTATAGTGAATGATGGACTGATTTTTATGACACAGACAAGCTCACTGATAGAACAAAACACTCCTAGGGAGCTTATAAGTGTAATAACAGCTTTTTTTTTTTTTTTTTTTTTTGTGGTACCAGGGATTGAACTCAGGTCCTTGTGCTTGGCAGGGAAGTGCTTATTCCACTGAGCCATCTTCCTGGCCCCTTGTAATGACAGCTTTAAATGAAAACAAATATTAAAAATAGGCCCAGTCCTAGTTCCTAGAGGACTGCATCTTACATCATGATTTTTCTCCAAAACATCTTCACAGGCTGGCCTCTCTTCTCCGCGATGTGCTAGCTGAGGCCCTTAGATGGAAGGTCCATAGCTAAGCATTATCCAAAAGTCAGGAGCAAAACGAGAAAATCCATGATGGGCAGAGGTCTGCGGCAGGGCAGGTTGGGGCACTTGCAGGCCTTCTTCCCCCTGCTGTCCTGAATTCATACTCTGCTCCACAGAGCGCTACCTCGCCTCTTCCTACACACAAACCTGCTCTGTGCACTCACAGAGAAAGAGTTAAAATGACCTTTGTCTATGCCTGTAGAGGAAACAGGTACATGTGTCTATCAAAACAGCACTTGTGGCTATCAGCTGTAATCATTCAACAACTATAACTATCAGAGGGCTGGGCGAGATAGCTCAGTGGACTAAGTGCCTGCTTCGGCAAGCACAGGGACTAGGGTTCCAGCCCTGGTGCTATAAGCTACACTGACCCTACTCCTGGGCGTGCTGAGCTGACCACTGAGACCTGGCGGTGCATGCCTGTAATCCCAGTGCTGGTGGGGCTCACTGTTCTCCTCAGGTGGCCATTTAAGTGTGCTACAAAGAATGTTGTCATTATTCTTGTGGTGACATATTATGTGTGGCTCTTAATCTCAAGTATTTTTCTGTAAAACTTTTATAATTGCTGACTGTTAACATTCTACAGGGATTGAACTACTAAAACAACCATGATTAATAAGAAAACAATTCCCTGACTATACTTTATGTTACAAAGTGGCTTGATATCCAGATGAAATTATAATAGTTAAAAACTTACCCTACAGCAATATTAATGTCATTGATTGTTGAAGACTCTTTCAGGTCCTTGTCTTGGTCCAAGAAAACAATATTTGTAATCCCAAAGCTACGTTATTGGAATCCCATCAGGTTAATTCCAATCTACCACTTTCAATACAACCCAAGGCAAAAATAAAGACACTAAATTATATCTCAATCATTGGGGAGTGAAGGGGCTCTAAGTCCTGCAATGAAGATGGCTTTCCGGAACCAAGAGAGAGACCCAGGGCCTCTCCCAGTTTTTATTCAGTGGGGGAGTGGCTTGAGGAGGATTGACTGAGAGTTGTGGGAAGAAGGTGACTACTGTGAGCTGAGCTAGGTGGGAGAACTACATTTACCTCTGCCATATGCAGAGGATAGGCAGAGAGAGTAATCTGCATTATAATTGCTTAAGGCCAGTTGAAGGATAAACAGTCCTAGCCAACTCTATACATGAAGAGGGTCAGTCTCAGTCAAAATGGAGACATTCACTCTTCTTTCAAGGTGAGTTGCTCAGGTGATCCTTCACAATTGATCTTGTCTTCTTGGTGTTCAACAACTAAAGTTTAAAGATTGGAACTAGAAAAGTAACTGGGTTAAGAAGACAGCCAGTATGTTGGTCCTCAATCTCCAAGGTCAAGGACCCAGGACAGGAGAGAATCTTTTCTATGAAATCCTACAATTTTGCTAAGCCACTAATCTCTTTTATTTATTTTATTTTTTTGAGACAGGGTCTCACTATGCAGTTCAGTCTGGCCTTAAACTCACTTTGTAGCTCAGGCTTGTCTCGAACTCACAACAATCCTCCTGCCTCAGCCTCCGAGTGTTGGGATTACCGGCCTGCGCCACCACACCCGGCTCAAAGCCACTAATCTCTTGAGCAGGGAGATTGTTGGACCCTAGAGAACAAAGTTGACAAATGTACTGTGTGCCAAAGGAGGGTCACTAAGATAGAAGAGTATCCTATATTTTCACAAAAAGCAACATGGTCAAGAAAGTCCAAACCCATCTTGATGACTGACATTGACAGAGAAGCTGATTCTATACATGCTTCTAAGGTAATACCCGAGGAGATCTAGCCATCCTAGACAGGCAGCAAGAAGTTAATGTAATTATCACAGATCTCACTTTAACTTGGTCTTAAACACTAGCAGAAAAGTATAACCAAAAGATGTATAAAAACAATGCTATAGTGGTAAGAGAGATATAAAAAGGGGGTTCTAATCACTGACCCCCTCTGGCAGTTTCCAGCTAAACCAGTAGCTGACCACTGTATTGGGTCATTTAAAAGAAAACTGCAATGGAATCTATACAAATTCAACAGAAAACGCTAAATTCTTAGCTAAAATTATACTTCAAAACCCCTAGTCTCTCCATTCTCTTTTAACTAAAAATGGAGAGACTTATGACAAAATATCGGACCCCATCAATAGAGGGGTCTAAGGGCCAGTGGGTTACAGTTGCTATTCTAGGCTCTTAAGAACAGTTTCTACACTGACTCTTTCCCTAACCCACCTTCCTATAATAGTGCACATGCTATAATTAAACATGCTCTAATTTTTCAGAAAATTTGTTTATTGTTGCATAGATGCTGAAAACTACAAGTGATCATGCAGATGGATCCAATGGTAAGCCTGCTGGACTCCTTCCTGAAATCCACCAGATCGATCTCATGAAGATTGCTCTAACTCCTAAGCCACAGCATGACTTCCAGCTGAGACTCATTGCTTAGCTGTCCACAGAAGGGCCCTGACCATGGTCTCCCTCACATTGACCCTTCTCAGCTTGAGGCAGTGAGATGGAGACTATGCGATGTCTCCCCAAAGTGTACTTAGTGATGGCTCTTTGGGGGGTATAATATTGCACATAGCTAAGTTAGTTGTAAATATTACAGGCAGTCAAACAAGACTGGGCCCTCAGCAAACAAGAAAACAGGAAATCCTGATGGGTTTGTTTTCCTTTAAACATTATCTGTTTCTTTTCTTTTCCTTTTCTTTTTCTTTTTTTTTTTTTTTTTTTTCATCTTTTTGAGACAGGGTCTCACTATGCAGTTCAGGCTGGCCTTAAGCTCACTTTGTAGCTCAGGCTGGTCTCGAACTCACAACAATCCCCTTGCCTCAGCCTCCCGAGTGCTGGGATTACAGGCTTGCACCACCAAGCCCAGCTGTTTCTTTTCTTTAGTGGCTTTTAATTGTGGCCAGAGGCACATGCACTGGAGGCCAGGCTTTCAGAAAAAGAAGAGCCACTATATCCACACACTTCCCCCAGGTATGAACAGCAGACACTGACATTCTATTTTTTTTCTTTTGTTTGTGCATTTATTATTATTTTTAAAGAATAGAAAATAGTAATAGAAGAGAACAGCATTATACACGATACAAGATTTCACTAAAGAAAGTAACAGGAATCCAACAGTGGTTGCTGTATTACATGATGTTATGTGCAAATTAGTTTTTCAGATTAGCAGATATAAATGTGTAAGTTTTGTTTTAAACAATAACTAAAAAGTTATACAAAATTCAAGAGAGGAAAATAAGAGTAAAAACAAAATTATAAGCTCTGATTGCACTTTTTTATATTCATATAATTAGAAGTCTCAAAGTAGAAAAGAGTAGACAATAAGTATTTAAAGATTTAAAATTTCTGAATTTAGTTCAACTTATAATACCACATTTCCAAGAAAAATGAACCTTTTGCACAAGAAATTTAAATAAAATCATACCAAGATACACAAAAATGAAGTTGTCAAAACGTATTATAAAGAAAAAAATAATTAAAGCACATGTACCGGGCATGGTGGTGCATGCCTATAATCCTAGCACTCGGGAGGAAGAAAAAGGGCCAAGTGGGTAAGAAACTAGATTAATTAAAGGACTGCAAGAAAAAAAAGATCTATCCTCTTTGAATTTTATACTTAGCAAACATACCTTTGAAAACTAAAAATAAAATATTTTCTAGTTATACAAACTTGAAATATTTTAATATCTCCAGATGTAGCACATAGGAAATAACAAAAAGTATACTTTTTCAAAAGGCAAGAGTTGTAGTATGTTACTAGATGAACAATAAAGAGCTCTCAATGTGATAGTCATGCAGGACTATATTAAATATATCAGATGAATGCTTATTTAAAAGGTCATTGAAGATTTCTATGAAACAGTACCAATCTTATGTCAGGTTATACACGTATTTTTTTTTCATATATATGTGTGTGTGTATGTGTGTATAAAGGACAGGTAAGAAGTAATATAAAGTCAACAGAAATTGGAAATACACTTTTTAAAGTTTCTAATACTAAGAGAAGATATCATATGATGTCTTTTACATAAATTGTAATTCAAATATATAGTATAAACCTTAAAACAAAAATTAAAATTAAGCATTATTCAGAAAATTAAATACTAATTAATTAAACATTAAATGTTCCAAAACAATTGAACTATAAAAAAGTTTTCATGATAGTAAAGAAGTACTAAGAATAAAACATAAGATAAATGCTGGAATGACAAATAAATGACCATCACTTCTGACAGATTGGGGATAGAATATCACGCAAAGTTCTAGTGTGTTGTGGACATGGATAATGACCATGACACTTACTTGTGACCAGGTGTCACTTGTGGGACTGAGCTACAGCTATTTCCTTGAGATCCACCCTGTACACCCATGTGGAATCATGACCCATACATAGGGTGCAAGAGAAGTCCATTTGTAGAGTGTGCTGATGGAAATATTTGGCTGCTGTACACAGAAGAATAACTGAAAGACTACTACTGTATACCTCTTATTCTCCTGTGTTTGTTTGCCCTATTTGGTGGGTCCTTTCCATTCTCGTTCATGGGGTTGCTCCCTCTCTAGAACATCATTTAGTAGTCTGTGTAGGTTTGGCTTTGTTGTCATGAAATTCTTTACTTGTTCTTTGTTATGGAAGTATTTTACTTCTCCATTATACTTGAAAGAGAATTTTGCAGGGTATATCAGTCTGGGTTGGAATTTGTTTTTTTTCAGAGTCCAGAGTGCTAACCATTACACTATGGAACCCACACGGGAATTTGTTTTTTTTTGCAAGACTTGAAGTATTTTGCTCCATGTTCTTCTTGCCTTGATGGTTTGTGAAGAGAAATCTGCTGTTATTCTGATGGGTTTTCCTTTAAACGTGATCTGTTTCTTTCCTTTAACAGCTTTTAGTATATTGTTCCTGTGCTGAATTTCTGGGATCTTGATTATTATATGTCTGGAAGTGGATTTAATTGGGTTGATGTTATTTGGAGTTTTATATGCTTTGGTTACTGAATGTTAGATTGTTGCCCTGTTTGGGAAGCTTTCTGCTATGACTCTGCCCATATTCTTTTTATATCATTTGTATTGACTCCTTCCTTCTCATTGATACCTATTAGTCTCACATTGTTCATCTTTGCATCATCTTGCAGGTGTTGAATTATTTTTTCCTGCATCCTAGTTGTTTTTAAGAGATCTTTGCTTACTTTCTCACTAGCTGCAATGGTGTCTCTAAGCTCAGAGAGTCTATTTTCACTTTCATTCAAAGGGATTTGCTAGCTTGTTATTGAGGTTTTAATTTCCTGTCTATCACTTTGGATCTGTTTCATACATTCTATTTCTTTCCTATATTGCTTATTCAGGGATTCCATCATTTTTATACTCTGCTCTATTTCTTTTATCAGTGTATTCTTTTTTTTTTTTTTTTTTTTTTTTTTTTTTTTTTTTTTTTTTTTTTTTTTTTTTTTTTTTTTTTTTTTTTTTTTTTTTTTTTTTTTTTTTTTTTTTTT
>PVKA01047791.1:0-14136 GCA_004027165.1 Ctenomys sociabilis
ACCAAGAGCCTTTAGATTTTAAGGTGATCAAATCGCTGGCGGAATCAACTAGGACATGGGTGAGTAGTCCCCCGGTGCTAATGTCAGTTAGCAAAGATAGCCCGGTGTTTATGCCAGAAATTGGAAAACAGACACAACAGCCCAGTTAACAGCTATAGAGGAATCATCAGTAACAGGGCTCTTTGACTTAGCTTCCTCCTTATGAAACTAATACAGCTTTCACTGCTGATGGCTGCCTCATATTGACTAATATCACCTTAGGAGATTTTTATGGTAATTCTACCTGAGCAGCGGTTCTTGGTATACAAAATATGTGGTACCCAGTTAAAACAACTATTGATTTGGGGAAATTGTTTACGAACCAGCCCCAGAGAATTGAATAATAATCAGTCCTATTCCCAGAGACCCCTGTGGATGGCGGGGCTTAGAGGCCCCCCACAGTCCATATCATATCATTATAAAAACCCTACCCAACATAATCAACCATTACTTTTGGATGGGTTTTATTTGTGTGGAAAAAGAGCTTGTCTTGATTGGATTCCCCTGGCCCTACAAAATTCATTAGTGTTCATTGGTACAGTAACATGGAATACCTCTGTCTCTTTTGAATCCTTGGTGCAGATTAACAAGACCCATAAGTTTAATATCTCCTCTATACCCTGTCTCTTGGCCTCATTCTTTTTTGTGCTTTGGAATGGTACTCAGAATGGTACCTGGGTGGATGGGGAAAGGGGTTGACTAAATTGTACAGCTTTAAATTGTAGTCTCAGTAATTGCTGGAGATCTGAACATGTGAGTGCCCTGGTGGTTCGCATCCCTAGTGCGGCGATGATCCCTACATGGGTGGATGAGACCCGACAACAACTGCCAGCTGTCATATATCAGCAACAGAGGGACTTCGGCATCACTGCAGCTATTGTGACTGCTGTGGCTCTGGCTGCCACTGGTTTTGCTCTAACGCAAACAGCCCAACAAGCTACAACCATCAGTGCACCCGTGGAGAGAGTGGCGGCTGCCTTGGAGGTCCAGGAGACACTTAACGGACAGATCCATTTTGGCATTCCGGCTTTGAATCAACAAACTGACCTGCTGCAAGAGCAAGTGGACGCACTATATGTGCAACAGAGACTGACTTGTGACTTGGGGTTCCATTCTCTGTGTGTCAATATCTAAAGGGCAACTGGTCGCGCGAGTTAGAACAACTGATACATACCCAAAATTTTGAAATTGCCCGCCTAAATGCCACCTCAGTCACTGCTCTGTCGTTAGGCAGCCTATCCAAATGGATTGAAAAGACCTTTTCCTTCTTTAAGGAATGGGCCGGTATAGGCGCCATAGCTATCCTGGCTCTTCTTGGGGCCATAGGAAGTTTGTTCCTGATATACCAAGTGGTCTGCAGACAGCGTCAAAGCCATGTTGTCCTAAAACAAGTGCTGTTGGCTATAGATAAAGGGCAAAACCCAGAGGCATGGCTGGTCATGATGTGATACATGGGATAGATGTGACCATAGGGATAACGCCCCTTTGGCGCCAAGGGTGTCCCCTATGTTTTATGGAAATGGGTTTTAGCTGTGCCTGATCAACACAGCTTTCCCACACTTGCTAACTACCATATCTTTTCCCTCATCACGAGGCCAGAGATACATGATGATTACACGCTGATGGATGCTCTATGGTTTGGAGGTCCAACTAGGCTTGACGGCCCTTGAGGAGGCTTGTGGTCTTCTATTGCACAATGAGGAGCAGGTCACTGCCTACAGCGTGGATTACCATTATGTTTCATGCTTCTTGAGCTTCAGCTGCATGCCATTATCCCTAGTATTCTCTCCCCGCCATGTAAAGTGCAGGGTGTATGATAAAGACACTGCAGGGAGATCTACGAGGTTTCCTGTACTCGAGGTCTCTGGGGAGCAAGCTTGGCTGCAAATGGGTTGGTGCCCAAGGTCCCATCTCCGTGCAAAAGGCACCGGGCAATGCAATTGGGATTGTGAGGATCACTTACAAGATTGTGAGGCTCACTTGCAGTTGCCTGACTTGCAAAGGCCCACATCAAGAAAACGGGGTCAAGCCTCTATTCTCACCTGCACAAAATAAAGAAAAAGGGGGAGATGTTGGGAGCGGTGCAAGCAGCAGCTCGGGATCCCTGGGTAACAATGTAACAGCTTGGCGCTCCTTGTGGGTTCCGCCTTGGTATGTTCGGAATAACAGGAAGAAGAGTGTGGCCCTGCCCTGTCTGTCGATCGGACAGAATGAGGGGGCTGCCTGGCAACAGAGCGTGATTGGTTGTACGCTTGTATGTGGCTGCTGATGATTGGCTTAGCTATACTATATAAGCTGCTGTGCTTCCGCAATAAAGCGAGATCTCCCCTTCTACAAAGAAGGCAAGGTGTGTCTGAGTTTTCCTTTCTGCGCCCGACAAGATTCCAAGGAGCAGAACAGCTGGGTCAAATGGAACCTCTATTTTTAGTTTTTGGAGGAATCTCTACACTGATTTCCACAGCGGTTGCCTCAGTCTACACCCCCAACAGAAGTGGAGGAGTGTGCTTTTTGCTCATAGCCCTGTCAGCATTTATTATTAGTTAAAAGGCAAAAGAGTTATATGATCTGAAGGGAAACCAGAATATAGCATTTATTATTATGTGATTTCTTTTTTCTTTAAATCTTTTTTCTTTATGTATTTGATACAGGGTCTCACTACGTAGCTCACACTCACACTGATCCTCCTGTCTCAGCTTCCCCAGCACTGGGATTACAGGTGTGCACCACCATGCCTGGTTTCAGGGCCAGCACAGCAAGCCCAGTGTTGTGGGGCTGGTATAGCATGCAGTACAGGGATCGAATCTGGGTCCTTCTGCTTTCCAGTCAGGACTTAGACTGCAGAGCTACCTCCCCAGCTCCAGAAGAGTATTTTGAAATTGATTCATGGCAATGTGTCATTTATCATAATCAACTTTTAAAAATAGTCACCATACTTTTTATCATACCTTACACACTATGCCTGTGTCCAGAGCTTGGAGGAGAGGACCTGAAGTGGTCTGGGACACTGCCTGCAGGCAGAGGGTCCTGTGGCATAGGGCAGCTATGGTGACCCCTGCATTGTTTCCAGGCCAGCCTGGCTCCCTGTCCCATGGGATTGGGAGGGTCTCAGCCCCTTGACACTCAGTCTTCCTGGCACCTTCAGTACTGCCAGAGGGGCTCCTGGGGCCCAGTGGCCATTTGCTGCTGTGACTGAAGTCCCTTCTTATCTTTCAGCACCAAGAAGTGGAAGGGTGAGCTCACGGTGGCCCAGGGCTGTGTGAAGGACCTGGCGTCCCTGCTCCACCAGAGTGAGGTGCACCTGGCTGCTGCGCTCAGTGACAAGCACAGCCTGAAAGGTGACGTGGCAAAGGTCTGGGCAGAGGAGGTCAAGCGAGGAGCCCCCGTGGGTCCCCACTGTGACCCATGTGCACATGCCACAGCCTGTTGTCCTGTCACATGGTGGCCAAGCAGCCGCTGGGGAAGAGATGCTGATGCACGTGGACCTGGAGAGCCGCTGCCAGAGCCTGCAGGAGCAGCTGGACTTCTGAAGAGCGTGTGTGAGGAGGCTAGGTCAGCTCAGCCCTCAGCAGACTTCTTCCTGCGCTGCTCCACTGGGGGGCTGCAGGAGGCACCTGGGTCTGTCCTCCCTAGGCCTGGAGACCACGGGTCCCACAGGGTTACAGGGACGGCCCTGCTGAGCTCCCCCATGTCTGTGGCACCGGGCATCCCTGGGCTGTGACTCGAGTCTCTTGCCTGTTTTCACTTAGTCTCTTCCTCTCTGTGTCCCTCTTCTGTGAAGCTTTTTTTTGGCAGAACTGGGGATTGAACTCAGGCCTTTGAGCTTGCCAGGGAAGTACTTATTCCATTGAGCCGTCTCCCCAGCTCCTGTGAAGCTCTTTAAGGACCTTTGCCACTGGATTTAGGGCCATCTGAATAATCTAGAGTCTCTTTCCCAAATCTTTACCTCAGAAACATCTGCAAAGACTCTGTTTCTACATAACCTCGCACCGATGGTTGTAGGGATCATGATTTGGGGCTGCCATCCAGCTCCTCCTAGGGTAGGGCCCACCTGCTCTTGTCTACACTGGAGGCCCCTGTCTTCTGTCTCAGCCATGGTCTCAGCCCACAACCTCCTGGTCTCTGGGCCTCTGGCCACTTGGGACCTTGGTGCTGGCTCAGAGTGAGCTGGTCCCTGTGTCCTGTGGGACCTGGCTGTGGTGGGGCCAGGCTCATAGTGAGGTCACAGAGCACCCCAGAATACCAGGGTGGGACCACTGACAGACAGCGAGCAGGCAGGCTCCTGGCCTGCGGGATTCCTGCACAGAGGACAACCGCACTTGGATCCCCAGAGGCCTAGGGAGTGAGCAGCGTGCCAGGGAGCTGGGGAGGTGGGAACAGACCCACAAAGGAACCTGAACCTAAGAGGAACCACGGAGAGAGCTGTGGGTGACTACAGACCCACGAGAGAACTCGGGAACATACTCCTGGGGGACTCTGAAATTACAAAGAAACCTGTGGCGGGCCCATGGGTGAACCCAGGCCTGTCAGGGACCTCGGGCACACGTCCATGTGGGAACCTGAGTTTATGGAGGAATCCGGAGTCCCGAAAGAAGCCGGGCAGAGCCCCGTTGAAGAGTCCAGGAGCATGGAGTGGCCTGGGAGGAGGGAAACTCAGGGAAGAAGCTGTGGAGCCTCCCTCCGGGGCGTTGCAAACCATCTGGAGACCTTCAGAAGAGGCAGCTGCCATTCTAAAGCACAGGGCCTTGTGCATCAGCAACAGCTGCCCTGGTGGCACACACGTCTGCTGGTCCCATCGGTGCACAGCCCTGTCTCGTCTCATCTCTGTCTCGAGGACTTGATCTCTGACTTCTTGATAATAGCCCTTATTTCTGAAATGAGTTGGAATCTCAGCATGACTTTAAGTTGTGTCTCCACTGACCAGCAATGTTGCGCATTTTTCTGTGTACTTATTTGTCATTTCCAGTTCTTCGTCTGAGACATGTCTGTTCATTTCAGATGCCCTTTTGGAGATCAAGTCTTTAAATGTGAGAGACCTGATTTCTCTGAGTTCTTTATATATTTTAGACAGCTGTCCTCTGAGGAATAGTTAGCAAAATATTTTCCCAGTTGTGGGTTGTCGCTTCATTTTGTTAATGGTTTCTTGTGCAAAAGCTTTTGCACAACATGAGACCCTGAGGGTTGATTCTTTTTGATGGTTCCTGTGCAATCAAGGTTTTGTTTGTGAAGTCTTTGCCTAAACCAGTGTCTACATATTCTATCTTCCAGCAAATTTAATATATCTATTTTAATTTTTTTTAAGTTGAGAGGGATTTTTTTTTGCAGTGGAGGGGCTGGCTCAGGCTGCCTTAAGGGTGGGTCTGGTAAGGAATGTGGAGCTGGGGATCAAACCACAGTGCCCTGTGCCTGACTGGGGTTTGCCCAAGCCGGGTTTAAATAACTGCTAATCCACAAGCCCCCTATTTTAATTATTAAGTATTTAATCCATTTCAATTTTAGTTTACTGCATAGTGAAAGATAGGGGTCTAGTTTTAATCTTCAGCCTGTGGAAATCTAGTTATCCCACATCATTTATTAAAGAGGCCATCTTCCTTCCGGTGAAGGTGTTTGGTTCCTTGGTCAAAAAGAAGGTGGCTGACTGTGTTTGGAGTTGTTTCTGCTTCTTCTAATCTGTTTAATCCTCAGGTCTATTTTTTAAAAAATGTATTTAGTACAGGGTCTACAGGGTCTAACTTCATAGATTGGACTCGTAGTGATCCTTCTGTTTTCAGCCTCCCCAGCACTGGGCTTACAGGCATGCACCACCATGCCCAGTCTCAGTCAATGTCTCAGCATGCTCCAGGGGCAGGGCTAGCATGGCCTGTAGTGCCAGGGATCGAACCCCGGTCCCTGCACTCTGCCTTAGCAGGAGCTTTACTTCACTGAGCTACCTGGCTGGCCCTTTGGGTCTTTTTTTTTTTTTTTTTTTTTTTTTTTGCCAGTACCGTGATGATTTATTACAGTAGCTATGTGGTGGAATTGCAAGTCAGGACTGTGATGCCCTGGCCTTGAATTTGCTGCTCAGGATTGCTTTTGATATTCTATGTCTCTTTTGGTTCCAAATGAACATGGGGTTGCTTTCTCTAATTCTAAGACATATATTCTTGAAATTTTGATTTGGATTGCATTAAGTCTGTAGATAATTTTGGAAGAATGGCCATTTTCATTGTATTGGTTCTTCCTACCAAAGAACAAGGGATTTCTTACCTTTTTTCTGATATCCTCTTCAGTCTCTTTTTTCAGAGACTGTAGTTTTCACTGGAGAGGTCTTTTGCTTCCTTTATATTGATTTCTGAGTAGTTCAGTTATTGGATGCTGTTGTGGAAGATGCTTTCTTGTTTCTCTCTCAATGAGCTCACTATTCACGTATAGGAGAGAGCTATGCTGATTGACACGATCGTACTGGTTTTGCCCTTGATCTGCTGTATTGCACTTATTCATTTGCATGTGTTGAACCCTCCCTGCATCTTGTGATGAATCCTATTGGATTATGGTGTAAAATCTTCTTGATGATTTGCTGCATTGTGTTGGCTGGTATCTTACTGAGGACTTCTATGTCTTTGTTCATTAGGGGGCCATTGGCCTGTAGTTCTCTTTTTTTGGTAGGATCCTTCTTTGGTTTTGGTATCAGGATAATTCTTCCTTCCAGGAATAAATTAGGGAGTATTTCTTCCCTTTTAATTTCATTAATGAGTTTGAATAGTAGTAGTAAGTCTTCTCTGAATTTCTTGTAGAATTCAGCTGCAAGTTCATCAGACTTGGGGCCTTAGTTTGTCAGTAGCCCCCCTCTTTTTGAGACAGGATCTTGCTACGCAGTTTATGCTGGCCTTCAGCTCATTTTGTAGCTCAGGCTAGCCTGAAACTTGCAATGATCCACCTGCCTCAACTTCCCGAGTATTAATTAGTATTACAGGTGTGTGCTACGATGCTTGGCTTGTCAGTAGGTTTTTTTTTTTTTTTTCGTGGTACTGGGGATCGAACTCAGGATCTTGTGCTTGCCAGGAAGGTGCTTGAGCCACTGATTTATCTCTCTAGCTCAGTAGGTTTTTAATTACACCTTCAGTTTCATTGGTTGATATTAGGTTATTTAGAAGCTTTATGTCTTGATAATGACAAGCTTTGGTGATTCATATATATTTAGGAATCTATGCATTTCCTCTGTTTTGCATCTTACTCAAATGCAGATTCTATTTTGTTTTCAGACACAGTCTTGCTATATAGTGCAGGCTGACTTTGAGTTTGCATATGTGGCCCAGATTGGCCTTGAACTCACAAAAATACTCCTGCCTCAGCCTCCTGAGTGCTGGAATTACAGGTATGCATCATCACACCTCAGTCAAATGCAGATTCCTGAAGAAATCTGGATTTATGCAGGACCTGTTGTGATTTCAGTCTTTTCATTCCTAATTGCATTGATTTGAGTCTTCTTCAATGATGACATAAGAGTTTGTCAATTTTATTTAGTTTTTACAAGACTCAACTCTTCCATCCATTGATGCTTGGGCTGTTTTGCTTAGTCTCCAGTCCATTAATTTTGCTCTCATCCTCTACAAGTTCCTGTCTTATACGAACTTCGGACTTGACTTGTTTTCTTTTTCTAGAAACTTTAGGTCTCCCCTTCTGCCATGGGTATTCATCATTATAAATTTACCTTGTAGGACTGCTTTTGTCGTGTCCCATAAGTTCCGATACGTTGCACTGCCATCATCATTTAATTGTACAAACTGTCTAATTTCTTCTTGGATTTTGTCTGTGACCCATTGGTTGTTCAGGAGGATGCTATTAACTTCCATGTGTTTATGAAGGCTTTTTTTTTTGGCTTCTATTTCTATTGATTTCCAACTTCCTTGAACTATGGTCTAGTAACGTATGGGATGAGTTCAATAGCTTTGCATCTACTTAAGCATGTTCTATGAGTTATTACTTGGTCTATTTGGGAGAATGTCCCATGTGTAGCTGAGAGTAATATGTATTCTGATATTGTGGAGTGGAAAACTCTGATCCATTCTGCCAGTCTGTTTCTATTGATTGTTGAATTGAGACCATTAATTAACATTATTGGTTATAACTGATGTGTATTGACTTACTCTTGCCATGTTATTTTCCTATTGTGGCTCCCCTTTCCCCCCTCTGTTAATTGCTTCCCTTGCCAGGAAGGATCTGAAGTGAGAGAGATACTTCAATGAAGAAGAGGCAGGTGGCAGGCGGCACTTTCTCCTGGAGCCCAGACTCCAGGGTGGCTCACGCTCACAGTCACTTGGTGACTGCTGGCAGTCTCAGAGGCCTCCATGGGGCGATACACCAGTGGAGCAGAGCAGTGGACACACCTGACTGCAGCGGCTGGTGAGGTTTTCAAGTTCAGATGTTTCCCCAGGTCATTGGCTGGGAGCCATCTTGAATGGGCTCCCCCTGAGCCCAGAACTGAGAACGTTTACAGGATGCTCTGACGAGCTCCCTCTGTCGGGGTGAGGTGGCCAAGTTCAAGTGGGCAGGATATTAGGGCTTATATTTCCCATGGGTTTGTTAGTATGGTTACATTTTAGCTTACCTACAATTTGCTTTAAGTGTATGTTCCTTAGGTTAGCGATGAGCTCTTTCTGGGTTTTCTGGTTAAGAGGGAAGGGGGTGGTGAGGAGTGAACTCACCTAAGGTGCAAGTGACTTCTAAGATGGAGCGACAGAGAAGGTGAATCCATCTCACCACGTCACTATAATTACAGAACTATAAGCTTTAGAGAAAGATCACTGCAAATATAATTAATAATAGAGCTTTTGATTCATCTTCCACAAATACAGGAAATTATAATGGCCCTCAATTTGCTTCTCTGTAGGAAGTCCAGTTCTTTAGCAGACCCTCTTCACAAGAATTTGAGGAATCTCTGAGCAACGTCTTCACTTCCCTCAATGGTTTTTCAGGTTGTTTGCCACACCGGCCCCATGTTTGACATCAGAACCCAGTCCCTACCCACCGAGCCACTGAGCCACTGGCACTACAGGCCTGGTGGCTTTGCTGATATCTAAAACCAAGCTACAAAGGCTTCCATCTTGTTTGTGTGGGTGCTCACTCCAGGGGAGCCAACTGCCACCAAGTAACCCAGCTGCGCTGAGAATGCCGAGCTGGGAAGGTGCTTCAGAGGCCCAGGTGCGCCCCCAGCTGACAGCGCCATCCACCGCTCCGTGGCTTTCCACTGCTGTGGCTCCTGCCAACATCAGCACACAACCCATGAACAGCTACAAAAGTGGGGGTCACCGAGCAAAGCTGCAACATTTGGCTTCTTGTTAAGAAGTTAGGGATGCCAAAAAGCACTCAAGCCTCCGTGGATCCCCTTGACTTGTCCACACAGACTGTGCGCACCCTTGGAATCAGGCCGCTCCCGGGCGTTCAAGAGTCCTTTTGAATTTTTTTGATCAAAATAAAATGGTTGTGGTTTCACAAGAGGAAAGTTTGACAACAGTAATCACACCAGGACCCTAATAATGATTACTTTCAACTATGCATCTCAGAAATATTACATACTGGAAATGTTCACTCAGCCTTAGGGTTGTGAGTGTGGTGTGCATGACCTTGCCTAACTGAACTGTGTTTTTGTTTTCTTCATCCATCAGGAATTGAAAATTGTGCCTTTACATCTCTATTGCAGGTCGCCTAATTTAACAACTAAGACAAACAGCAAAACCTCCCCACAAACACATCAATACAATATATTGATAGAAAGGCATTTTCTACAGAAGACGCAATCTTCAGAGACGTAACTCTGCCCGCAGTATTGATGACCTTGTGTGTCACCTCAACAAAAAGCAACTTAATCCTCAGGAACTGTAGTTCCCGAATCACTCCCTGCTACACTTGCCTGATTAAAGGGCCCACCTACGTGAAGTTCTCAGAAATAAAAAATAGATGTCAAGACACATTTCATGCAAGTCAGAAAAGGTGCTCTGGAGACTCAGATTTTCAAATTCTGTTGTTTGCACTAAGACGCTGAACAATAAACAATTCCTTACTGCAATTTACTCTAATGTCAAACAGAGAGGAGCCTCTGCTTTTATTTATTTGTGAGAACTCTGGATTAACTAGTGCTGCTGTGTCTCCAGTGATGGGCTTAGTGCTCACAGTGATAATGTCCTTGGAGTTTTCTCTATGTCATATAGAGAACATTATGTCAGTTGTGTTAGAATACTACATGTCTCTGAGCCTCTTTGAAAATCATGCTTACATAATGTAGCAAGGGACAAAGAACACATAATTTCCAATGATATCAACATCCTAACATTTAGTGCCTGTGTATGTTACCTCACGTGGCAGAGGGACTTTGAAGATGTAACTGAATCGAGGAGTTTGAGATGGGAAGACTACGTGAATTATCCCTGTGGGTCCTATACAGAGTCACAAGGGACCTTAGGAGAGAGGGACAGGGACTTGGATACAGAGACAGACTGCAGTGTGAGGGTGATGAAATGGGGCGTGTTCAGGGTGGTATGGCCATGGACTGCAGCGTGAGGATGAAACGAGGTTTTCTTTTTTCCAATAAGATTTTGTTGTCAAATGAGATTCTGTGCAGCAGTCTCTGAGAACAGAGGAAGGGGCCACAAGCCAAGAACGCGAGCATATGTTCTTTCTATTTATCCAGAAGCTCATAAAGGCAAACAAATGAGTCTTCTCCAGAGCTCCTGGAGGGATCATGGTCCCGCTGACACCTTGACCTTGGCCCAGTAGACTGAGAGAACAAATGTGATGTTTTAAGCTACCATGTCTGGGAATATTTGTTAAAAGAGACTAATCCAATGTTATGTACACCTGAGTGTTTTCTCCTTTTCTGAAAGTCTTTGTTGGAGTAATTCTTCACTGAAACACAACCTTGGCCTTAGCACTCTGCTCCCTGGCTGGAAGAGACTCATGCTTTCTAGGACTTACTAGGCGCAATCTGTTCATACTCTCCATGCCACCATCTATCCCCTTCTGCAAGACAACCATTCAGGTGCATTGCATCTGGGATTCAGTTCAGCTCAGTGACTGTATCAGGGCAGTTTTCTGTACAAGATGGTCAGCAGGCAGTGTAGGCTGGAAAGTACTTGTGACTCAGCTGTCTGGCTGGTGCTGACAGGGAGCAGCAAGGAGGCTGTTTCAGTTTGACTGGTGCATACTGTGTGGGAGACAGAGAAAAGTATTCTGGGACCAGAGGTTGGCTTCTCACCATCTGGCTGACATAGGCAACGCTTTACAGTAACCCCAGGGGAAGGAAGTCAGTGTTGGGGGAGTGCTCGTTCCACGAACTTCAACCAACAGGTCTGACCTACATCACCGGCCTGCAAAGTGACTTTTCTTCTACTCAGAGTGCTTCAAGGTTAAGTGTGCAAATGTGATCATACAAGTCACATTCTATAAAGGTTACTTGAAATCCTTTATCTTTATCAAACTTTGAGTTTTCCAATGGAAGAGCAATAATGCAAAAAGTAGAACTGGTGATTGTTGTCTGTGGTCACGCTGTGTTACGTCACTGGGAACACACATGCTGTGCTGTGTCACAGTCCTCCGCTTGGAGGCCTCTTACTCTTTCTTCTCCTCTGGTTGTGGCTGTAGGGATGTCTACTGCAGCTGGATCTCCCCCTTAGCAGGAGAGACTGTTCTTTATATGAGATTTATGTGGGAGGGAATTCTGCCTCCAAAATACATTGCATTCTGCTGAAATACTCTTTGGAAGACCACTTTTGAGTGATTTTGGAAAAATACGCACTTCTAAGAGGTTGATACATGAATGTAGAAAGGTAGGTTCTATTTTCTGCACTTCCTTCAAAAACCTTAGTTTGAAGAGTTCAGCACTACATTAACCACTGGAGAATTAGAGAACAAGGAATCATTCGTTCCACTTATATCATGACCAGGATCTAAAAGGGGAGATAGAAAAAAATAAAGAGATGTGAGCTCTGGCATTCAGATCATCATATCTATTAGGTTACTAGGCAACAACTGGTTGAAACACGAGCTGTCCTCTCCTCGCATCCCCATGACAGTTCTTGGTGGGATCTCAGGTTTCTTTAGAGGCCTGGTTTCTTAGGGCACTACCATTCTGGTCTTTTCTGATGGCCTCCTGCAAGACAGCTGTGCTCGGAACTGTCATGGATGCTTTGCCTTATGTGAAGAGTATGTTGAGCATTCTAGTTCCTTCCATTTGCAGTGATTTTTGTTGTTATCTCTTTGTGTTTTTTTTTTGCCTGCTAAAACAAATTACCTTTCTTTTTGTATCAAATGCTGCCTTTCAGTTTATCTTGCATGTACTACTTCTCTAGGGACATATTATGCAATACTTTTAGGGCAAAAGCAGTTAAGTTGGTTGTGCCTTTAAAGAGAAATTTCTTCTTTCACATAGCTATAGCAAATAGTCCCCGCTGGTTCTGGTAAGCTTGGGATGACATTCTTTTGGCTACAGGAAAGATGTCTTCCTTAGAGACTCCTGAGTCCTCACCCTCATGTGGCAGCATTCCTGGTCCCAACACCTGCAGGCATACTGCAAAGTAGCCAGTTTCGCTACCTACTCAGTTCTCCTAGGACTGCCTCAGAGGTATTCAACAGACATTCTCATTGGGCTGCAGTCAATGTGGAGACTCTGGTAGTGCCAGGTGGTCAGCCAAGAAGAGGGGAGTGAGGTGCACCTCTGTGGGGAGCTTACTGCTGCACAGTGTGCTGTGATCCCTGTCATACAGGCCAGGCTTGTTTGTGGCAGGAGCCTGCAATGACGTTGAGAGTGAAAGAAGGAAGCGATGAGAGGCTGGAGTGTGCGGAGGTCAGCGCTTGGCCCTCTGGTCCTGGAGCCCCTTTCCCTCCCCAGTCCTAGAGTCACTGTACATCATTCTGCCATGGCTGAATTGAAGACAAGCCCTGAGGTGTGCTTTCTTGCAGAAGGAAGAGAGATTACAGAGGAGAGCATTTCACCCTGAATGAGGCCTGGAATAGGGAAACCTGAGGAACCAAGAGTGGAGATCTTTTTTCCATGTGCATCCAGAAGATGACCCTGGAGAACCCAAGCGCAATTTTTCTATTGTCACCAAAGACAAATGCAGGAGTTCAGGGAGCAGGAGAGGAAAGGAGGGAGGACGGCAGGCATGGGCCACACTCCTCACATCTGGCCTTGAGAGATGCAATAGAGGCTGCAGCAATTACCATAAAGATGAGAAATGTGCCCCATAACGAGGACAGAAGACAACTACAGAAACACCTCAGGAGTACTCCACGTTGAGTAGTGACTATGCAGGGTTTCGCTTTTTCTGAAAGTGATAAAAAGTTTGTTTTGCTTTGTTTTTCTTCAGCTCGTACTGAGCAGCCAAAGGATCTTGGAAAGTGAATAATGGCAGAGAGGCTGTTTTTATGGCCTAGCTATTCCGCCCATGAGCGGCACACATCGCTGCCACATGCAGGGTGCATGACTCGCGCTCTCCTCCTCAGTCTGGACCTGAGAACAGGGCTAACACCTTATTGTGGTGTGCGACACATGCTGAGCCGCTAGTCTATCATGAAGGCTGTAGACAGCCTGGTTAACCGCATGGCTTGCTGAGTGATAAGGCCACAGAGGCCAGCAAGCCGGGGACTCGTGGGCTCGTGGAGATCTGCCTGGATGCTGTGCTCAGATGAAGCCTGGGTTATGTGGGCCAGCGAAGAGCCTCCTTGCTGTTTTGCTCAGTAATAGCTACCAAGGGCAAAGTTAAACCAGATACCGTGCTATGTGTTTCTTCTGTCTTTGTAGCAGACTCAGACCCTTGAGCTTGCCAGCGTAGCACTTATTCCACTGAGCCATCTCCCTGGCCCAGCTTTGGCATTAAAGAAATATGAAACTAATATTTAAGCCCAGTTAAAGATACAGTTTGTTTTTTAGTAAGGGTCTACAGGGTCTCACTATGTAGATCAGACTCCTAGTGATCCTGCTTACAGCCTCCCAAGAGCTGGGATTACAGGTGTGTGCCACCACTTCCAGTCTCAATCTCCATCTCATCATGCCCTGGGGATGGGGCCAGCACGGCATGCTAGGGATCGAACCCCAGCCCCTGCATCTGCCTGAACAGATTCTTTAAT
>PVKA01047792.1:0-14140 GCA_004027165.1 Ctenomys sociabilis
CATGTACACAGATTGTGCCTGTATGAAGCCAAACAACAGAATGACACAGGAGAGAACTCAGCACCCTGGAAGTGTCTCATCTCCAAGTGTCACCAATTGGATCATTCTGGGATTCAGATCACCAAGGATGAGCCAAGGTTTGTCTGCTGCTTGTTTATTCATGATGGTAGCTACAGCCATACCATACCTCAATATAAACATCATACCAACATTAGTATGATTATTAAAGGTCAGCAGTCCAGGCCCTCTGGGATCACCAGGAACTGCTGCATCGGAAATGTTTGTCCCAAATTCTAAACACCATTTCTGTTTTTAAGAAAGGCAGCTGCATTCATTAACTTAAATCTTCATTTATGAACCTAAAAAAAATGTTTTCCTCAATGCATTGCTTACTAATCAACTTTTTTCCCAGCTTGTCATTTTGTTTAATGTTGCAAAACACGGCAATTTTTTAAAGTAGGATCTGATTTTGCAAATAGATGTCTAAACTTAAGTAAAATAATGGATGTAACAAAATACCACCAAATATGACAGTTTTGTTCTGCCAATATACTTTGCTGATTCTGGAAACCAAATGCAGAGCAGTCTGTGCCATTCTCAGAAAAGAGCTGTGCATGACAGACACAGACCTGGTAAACACCGGCACACACTATGCTCAATAGCAGACTTTGTATTCAGTTTTGCTTTTCATTTGCTTGTCACAGCCAGCTTCTCAATACTCTTCTGTCCTTCCAGCCTAGAACGTAGGAAGGCAGCCTTGCTTTAGAGCAAAGAGATGATACAATTTAATGATGCTCATAAATTCTTTTATTTATAGTGTTCTTTGTGATGCTATCTCGCAAAGCTGAGTGTGTCCCAAAGCTAATTTTCAGGGAGATGCCACATCAGCTTTTAGAAGGCAGAAGATCCTTAGCCTCAAGAATCCCGCACAGTTGGGCAACAGAGGAGCACTGCAGATTCCACCAGGAAGTGGACATGAACTGGTGTTGGGGCCAGATCTGCCACTTTGTGACTGACAGTCTACAAAATCCAAGAAAGAGGCCTTTCATTACTAATAAAAATGACTTCTGCTACCAAGCTTTTTGCTGCCAAAGCAAAGTACACAGATTTCCAGAAAGAAAACAAAGCATTGGGTCTAGACTTGAAATATATACGTGGTCAGTAAGCTATATCTGTGGACCAAGAAAGCTTCCCGGGCATCTTTGCAAAGCATGCTGTTGGAACATGTCCATTTGTGTGGCCATCTGTAAGGGTGGAAGCTAGCAGTCGTGGCGAAGACTTCCCTGAGTATTTACTTCAGAAGTCTTTGAAGAAAAGTTTGCTAATCCTTGATATAGATAACAAAGGGGACATCTCTTGAATTTGGGTCAAGCAGTGACTTACTCTGACCCATAAAATGCATCAGACATGACAGCACACAAGTTCTGAGTTCTGGAGGACCCCCACATCTAGATTCTGCTCAACCAACATTTGAGCCAGCTCATACTGACCTGCTGGCAGCTGAGAGGCATGTAAAGGAGCCACTTGCCACATCACCTGAGGTCAGTCTAGACCAGCCAACATTGGTCGGCCCAGAGAGGATGGTGAGTGAATAATCCGAGGAACATCCCAGTTGAGTTGAATCCACAGTGCTGAGCATAAATTCAAGAGGTAAGTGATGTTACTGCTTGAACTTATTAGTCTGAGGATAGATTGTTACATAGCAAAGCAAGCTTATCACTGAGTTACTGCTCCTTTCAGTAGGTCCACTTTCAATAGAACACCACCCACTAATGGGAAAGAGTAACAAATCCATCTATTTTAAGTATGTCCTATGGAGACAGTTAAGGAAGAAAGTTGTTTAATTTATCATAAGATGGTCTGTAATTCATCTGTCAAACTGGAGAAACAAACAAAAGCAAGATGTAATGAGCAGCAGCATAGGACTGCAGAGGTAGCTCAGCAGTCTAAGCACCTGCCTGGCAAGCAAAAGGACCTGGGTTTGATCTCTGGTACTGCATACAGTGCTGGCCCTGGAATGCTACATGCAGTGTGCTGGTCCTGAAACCACACACCTGTAATCCCAGTGCTGGGGAGGCTGAGACAGGATAATCACTATGAATCTCAACTGCATAGTGAGATTGTGTATCAAATAAGTAACTATTTTTTTTTAAGTACCAGTAGATATTTTAGAATAAAACTGCAGCTATCTACCAATGTTATAATATATTCATATTTTAGAAAGGCAGTGCTTTTGGAATGTAAATGATAAGGGACAATGGGAAGCAGAAGAAACTTAAAATGCATTGACATGGACAGCATGTTACCTACAGCCATGCATGGCAAAGGAGGTGAGGTAAGGGTGGTTACCATAAATAAACTAGGGGACAATTGATTGGGAGCAATAATCTTTTGAAAATGACAAGTGTAGGTGACCATGGGCCATAAAAGTCACAAGGTCTAGCAGAGTGGGTTATACAGATGAGGCTTTGTTCAGTCAACTTCTTTGTTTATCTGTTGCTTGCTGGACACTGCTTGCTGCTTTCACTTTCATTATTACCATTTATTTTCATGATAACCGCACAAAAATCTTTCATTGTTCAAAATGAGAAGGTGAGACAACGTGTCTCACGCTCCGCAAGCACATTGCATAAAGATACCAGATTCTTAAAGTCTTCCTTTCTTAGAGCAGCAGTTGGAAGGGGCAGAGTACCTTCTCCCTCCACACCCACAGACTCAAGAAGCCTCTCTCCCAACAGCCCTTCTGGCTGCTCCTTGAGGCTTCTCAGGCTGGCTCAGTGGCCGATAGCGTTTCACCTCTGGGTAAATCTAATGTAGCTCAAGATGGCAAAAGCCATGCAGATCAGAGACAACATGGCTCAGCAGTAGTAAAGCAAACCTTTGGGGTTAAGGGAAAGCAAGGTCAGAGGAGAAGGAAAGTGGATTGAAGAAAGGACTCCTCTGCAGGGGATTCACACGATGAGCACAGCACTCTTGGAAGATCATTGTGATGACTATGCATAGGATAAAATGGGACAAGAAGGTGAAGGCAGTGAGTTTGGCCTTCTGGGAGCTAAGGCTGTATAGTCAAGATGTGGTGAATGGGAGTGAGAATGGCAGAAACAGAAACCTGGAAGACTGAGAAGAAAGGGTGAACCAAAGGGCCAAGGGACAGGGTCCTTTCACCAGGAAGTGTCAGCTTTAACCATAAGACTAAACTTGATCTCATTCAGAATAGTTCTGTTCTTATGGAGTTTGAGATTGGGACATTGCTCTTGGCTGTTTGTCCAAGTAGACATTTGCAATTGTCATTGTGTAACAGCTATAACTGTACCGATTATTTTATCTGTGGCTGAAAACATCGTTTTGACTGATATTTCCTCAGAGAGTGTGTTTTAGCATCTCATGGCATGGGCCATCGGAATGTGATTCATGTCTGATGGTCAAGACAGGAAGAAATATTATAGGTTCATCAGAGAAATTATTATGTGGAGAACTGGTGCTTGGCACTCTTAGCTAACACTAGGCAAAGGTATGTATTGGGACTGAGTGAGAGATAGCCATACACACAGGATGAAGCACCACAAAACACCATTACCAGCCAAAAGAACTCTACTAGGTGTGCCAGACTAACTGCCAGGAACCACAAGGACTAGTCCCCACAGAAGTGAGCTGCTTTTGCCACTGTTTCTAAATAAGATCTTTTTATGGGCCATGGATGGATCAAGAAGGTGAGGCAACATGTCTCATGCTCCATAGGGACATGGCAAAAAGATCCCAAATTCTTAAAGTCTTCCTTTCTTAGAGCAGCAGTTGGAAGGGGAAGAGTACCTTCTCCCACAAGAAGAAAAGAGAGAACAGGGCCAAAAGCTTCATTTTTCATGAAATAGTAAGTCCCTAGAGCAGACACTTTAAAACTCCCTTTCAGTCTGCTTGGTTTATTTTATATGAAGCTGAATTAACCTTTAGTATGATTCAACATACGGATGCAGCCTTAGTCATAGTAGCAAATAGCAGGAAAAAAGCAACATTCTGATCCTACATGAGCTAAGAACTGTATTTGCACACTGGAATTAAGATCAACATCATTACCAGCTTCTTGCTACAAAGGTGTCCAGGGCAAACAGTGTTTGTGGCTATCTCCAGGTAGACAGGTCCCTCTGTAAATAGGAGAAAACAGCTTCTATTACTTCCAGTGTTTTGTCTTGAAGGTAAAACCAGGTTCACATACACAGAGGAGATTTTCTCTCCTAGAAGAAACTTCCTTCTTAGCAAACAACATGTGTCTAAAATTCTAAAATCTCTTGGAGACTTATATCAGAAAAGATAAATTTCCTAATACACACTACAGATTCATTGAGAAAAATCAGAACATCACCTGCCAGGCAGCACAAAGCAGTGTGATGCATACCTGGCCCAGAGAAGACACCACTGACATCCCTGCTGTAGGGGTTAGCATTGGAGGTGAGAATGGAGAGGTGGAGGACACCCCTGCCGGGGAGACCGCCACCAAGAGGCCTGTCAGAGTACCCCATTGCCACCGACCTCAGTCTGGTGGATCTTCCTACTTGCAGTAACTTCTACATCCACAGCCACTTAGCCTAGCAAGACTTGTGGACTTAATTACTATTTTCAAGTAGCCAAAGGATATTCAAGGGGAGAAGAAATCATACCACAAGCTTTTGGAGGGCACAGCTATAACCTCAAGAAGCAGAACTTTGTAAAGGAGAAAAAAGTGTCCCAATAATGAGACTTCTAAGAGAAACAGGCTACCTGGGGGACCCTGGTATTTAAGTAAAGGTTGAGTGAATGTTGTTTGAAGATATAATGCATCAAGTACTGGAGGATGAGCTGATCCTGGGGTCCCTCCTACCACAGGATACTTATTCTCTCTTCAAAGTGCCATAAAATTTACACTGTGTTGGCCTGTGGAGGCTACCATACCACACCCTGCATGGCTTCAACATCAGAAATGTGTGTTGTTCCCCAGTCCAAGAGACCAGAAGACTAATATCTAGGTGCTGACTGGGTTGCTGGGAGTAGCAGTCAATCTTGGTTGTTCCTTGGCTAATAGAAGAAATCTCCTGGCCTCTGCCTTCGCCTTCACATGTGTTCTCCCTGTTGTGTATATGTCTAAAACTCCTCTCTTATAAGCACACCAGTCACACTGGATTGAAAACCTTTTTAATGATCACATTTTAATTTGACTACCTCTCTAAAGACTTTTATCTCCAAATGCAGTCACATTCTCCAAATAAGGTACTAAATTAGGACTCAGTGTATGAGTTTGGTAAGACACAGTCAACCTGTAATACCTTTGAGATGAGGTCTAAGTATCCATGAATGGTTGGCTTCAAATCTTCATCTGTACCAGCAACCTTGTATGCAAACTACTAAACCCTGAGGCAGCAGTCTGTGCAGGGTGAGCTTTTGCACAGGAATACCACTGCCTACAAAAGGAGAGAGGTTTCACTTCCAAGCATTCACTCAAGCCCTAAAATGCAGCCATCTTCCTGCAGCTCACTGTGCACGTCACACATGATAGCTGACAAATGCATCATTATCACACTGTTTTGTGAAAATTTCACCGTAACTCTTGCATACTGGGAGGAGGCTCTGTGTTCCCACGTGTGTGTCTCTTAATCAAATCACCATGTGGGAGCACCTGATGAGTTCCACCCCACATTCCAGGCTAATGTTTCTCTTTGTCCTCCGTGCATGGCCCTCCATCTTGTTTCTTCATGACTCCATGTGACAGCAACCATGCTATGCCACTTAGACATAATAGGGTTTTCTTCCAGTTTCAACTTCAGCTCAACAAAGCTGATTTTTCAAAGTTTTATTTCAAAGCTTGGTGTTGGGTTTATATTGTTTTTTTCCCCAAAGTATGTCTACCTTCGAAATCCCACACTGGGAAGAGGCAGCAATCACGTGAAGATGACATCATATTCAGTGAAGATGGACTCTGCTCCGGTGAGCTGGACGCCTTTGGGAAGAAGAGAGAGAGACAGGCACACAGGAGAAGGCCAGCTGGCAATGAAGGCAAAGGCTGGACAGTGGCAGCCAAAAGCCAACAGACCAATACTAAGGCTCCGTGGAAATCCAGGAAGCTGGGGGGGACACGAGGAGAAGATTCCCCCATAACTCGGAGGACGGCCCTGGCAACACCTAGACCTCAGACTTTCGGCCTCTGGAGTACGAGAGAACAAATCTGTTGTTTTATGCCACCCAGTTTGTGGTGTTCATTTCCA
The DNA here is from genome assembly GCA_004027165.1 of Ctenomys sociabilis. NCBI lineage: Eukaryota > Metazoa > Chordata > Mammalia > Rodentia > Ctenomyidae > Ctenomys > Ctenomys sociabilis. Next base: position 6,231 of record PVKA01047792.1, read on the forward strand.
CAGCTTCAGGGCACTAACATACTTAGAATGAGAACACTGTGCAGTTTTGCTACTATAATAATCAGAGTAATAATACTAATGACATAATGGTAAGTTAATGCATCCTCAGTCCAGAATTTCCACCAGTCCTTTCAACAACCCCGTGAGGTAAGTGTTTACATCATTAACCCCATTTTAAAGAAGAGAAAATAAAGATACGGGCCACTTAAACTAACTCAGTCAAGGCCACTGCATTAGACAGGGAGACATCTGTGACTCAACTGAGGGCCTGTCAGATCCAAGAGCCCATGCTGTCCAGAATGTTTATGTCAGCATAAGGGATCCATACATTTTGCAAACAAAAAAAGATTTATCCCAAGGTTATAGACAGAGATAGCATTGATCCTTTGCCAAAACTCTTAGTGCTGTCTATTTTGGAATGATTTGCAAAATTATCATTTGGAATTTCTCTTTGATTTCACCCAGAAATATTGACACATATGCTGTTATGACAAGACAAAACAGTCATCATGTGTAATTTCTCATGAATCCAAAAATTAAATTTAACTGAATTTGGCTGTAATTCATCCCAAATTTAAAATAAATATGAAAAACATTATTTTTTTTCAAAACAAGTCTTCTCAATGTGAGTGTAATTTAGCTATTTAAAACTGTCATAACTGTAGCTATTTCCATACCCTTATAGAAACAGTGTTTCTAGAGTATATGCTTCAATGATAAAAAAAATCCAGATTTAAAAATACTGTACTAATAAACATTTGTCAATTCTTATCAAGTAGAAAAGGGACACATACTGTCTTCCCTTATCCTACACTGGTTTGAATATATAAATTCATATTACAAATAGTTTCATTTTTCTTTTTTCATCTTCCTTTCTTCCCCATACATATATGACTTGGGGAGTTTTCCCATGTTAGTCAGGATCTCCCAACCTTGGCGCTGTTGGCATTTGGAGCCAGATCATCCCTTGCACCATCCTGTGCATTACAGGATATTTAGCCACATCTGTAGCCTCTTCCCACCAGACATAGTGAAGAATCCCACTCCCGACATTGCCACTGTCCTTTGTAAGTAGGAGTAAAGCTGCCTCTGGTTGAGAAGCACAATCATAGACACGAGTACATTTCCAGATTCTTTCTGGCACTAAGACTGAACATTGAGCTTGGAACCAAGCCACATTCAAATAATCACACAGTTTTTAAAAAAGAAAAAGAAAGCAATAAAAGGGAGCCAACTGAATTTTCCACCAATTCAATGATCCCTGTCACTGCCCCAGGATTCAGTCATTTCAGGAACAGAGTCTAGAGGCCTTCAAATCCCTCCACCCTGTGTTTATTTCTCTAAGGGTTATAGCATCTCTGGGAGCCTTTCTGCTCCCCAGTTAACCTGCAAATGAATGACTGAAGAGCAGGTTTTTAAAAAAATTAAAAATTGTCACAAATCAGCCAAATTAATAAGACCAGTGGTAGCAAAGTGATTTCCATGTAAGACAATCCAGTGAAATTCTCAGTGACATATTCTTAAAGAGTATTTTAAGGGCCGACCAAATAGCTCAGCAGATTAAAGCTCCTGCAAGCAAGTGCAGGGGCTGGGGGTTTGATCCCAGGGCCTACCATATCAGCGCTGCCCCAGGGGCATGCTGAGATGGCAATTGAGACCGGGCGTAGTGGCACACGCCTGTAATCCCAGCTCTTGGGAAGCTGATCGCTACGAGTCTAATCTAGTAGTGAGACCCTGAACACCCTGTAGACTCTTCCCTAAAATACAACAAAAAAGTATTTTGTGGCCCTGACCCTGAGCTGAGTTTTATAAGTGTTCCTAAAGAATAAACAAAGCAGGTCTTGCCACCAAGACTTGACCACGTGTGAATACAAGGAGGTGCAGAGCAGTGGCACACTTATCAGTGAGTGCTGTGACAGCAGAGACCCCCAGCCTCGTACCCCACCTGACATGAAGCAGGCACCCCATGTATACAGTGGGCCTCCTTCTGCATCCGTAGTCAACATCCTTGGGCTCAACCAACTATGAAAATATGTGGATTGTTCCAGAGGGCAGAAGGAGGACACCCACTAAGCGTGCTAGGCTGTCCTCAGGCATCAAGGGCCTAGACTTAATGACTTCACATAGCTGCTCCAAAGATGCATTGCTTTAGCCTTCTGTGAAATTGCAAGGGTGCTGGAACTTTCTGTTCAGTGAGTGACTGAATCTCCCCGTGTTAAGATAAATAAATGTTGAAGTTATCACATGCTGCTTATTGAACACATAGGTTGCCAAATGAGGCTGGATACTCACTGATTTTGTTAAGCTGTGAGCACTTGAATTCAATACAGAACATATTGCCTCTTGAAACACACAGTACAGAAAGCCATTTTCATCAAACTGGTAGTATTCAGAATTAGCTACTTGGAAGTTGCCTTTTGAAAACTGCCTTTCAGATGATACCCTGGTTTAGCACATCTGAGTTTTCTCATTTTAGTTTGACCACCCATCCCTCAACAGCATGGCTTTTACTTTGCTATTTGATTTCCTATTTCAAGTGTTTGGAAATGTCTTTACAACTGCAGTCCTTCTACAAAGCAGTTTGTTGTACCAGCAACCTTTTGGGTTCTTGATTTCTGCTGCAAATCCTAGAGAACTAATTAAGCCAGAGCACCGCCCATCTACAGACCTTGCAGACAAGCTGGGCTACAAACAGAGTTGATTGAATGCCATTATGCTGCCTGAGATGAGGGGAGGGGGTTAAGTGGGAGCAGGGGCCGGTGAGTTTCCAGTGAAGGCCAGGCAGAAGCAAACTGATTGCAAGGAGAGCACTCTGAAGAGCTGTTTTTGATGTTTTCATCCTTTGAAAAAACTTGTGAATACCTTTGGATATCTGGACCCCACTGGCTACACCCCTGAGTTAATGTATATCTCCTTGCTCTGTTTCAAAAGTGACGGTATGCTTTCCCTAGGCTTTCGATATCTGCATGCACTGGAATCCAGTGGGCATGAAAGTCCTGAATGATTTCTGCAGTGGTTATTGTTCAGTTAGGCAAATGCTCTTCTAAAGGGCAAAGCAAGTTCTCTCTTAGAGCAACGAGGGGTGAAACATAACATGAAAAATTCCAGTGTAGGTTAAAAAGAAGCTATTTCTGAGTAAATTCTATGCTGCCGTTTTAATTTATGCCCCTAGGGAAAAGTTGAAGAAATCAGAAAACACGGCTGATTATTATTTGTGCAGATTATGCAAACTTTGCCTTTAAAAAAATAACCAAGTTTCAGGGGATCGGGGAAAGAATTTGGACCATATTAAAGTGAGAAGGATTAGCTAGCAGGATGTTGATTTATAAATGGCAGCAACCAATTCCTTATATTCTCCACTGCGGTCATGTCTCCTGCACAGCAATTCCCAGTGTTCCTTTTTGAAAGCCCCTGGTACTCAGTTAGCCCCGAGGTATAATGTTTGATAATATAACTACTGCTTCTGTCACTGCGTTTTGTACAAACGCATTATATGTGGCTCAGAATGGTAAAGATTTATGTATGGGTATGGAAAATAAAAATCAGCATTGATTAAAAGCCCCAGATAGACCATCCAATACCGCCCAAAGAACATCCGTTATTTTGCATTTTGACATGGCGATTGATAACTCATAAATGCAAGCAGGAATGACAAATGCAGATGGAAACTGGCTTTGACAAAAACGATAACAGTATCAGTCTCGGGGGGCGATGGAGGTATAAGCAGGAGCTGTTTAAAATATTTAATCATTTTATGAAGGCTGCAAGATGTTGTTTGACCCTGAAGGAGTGTGAATGTCACATGGATCAGAAATTACCAAGTCTTTGAAGTGAAATAAAAAAATGGTGTTATTATAGATCCTTCTTGACATCCTATCATTTTTGTATAGGATTAAAAATATGTATACAAAGCACTAGATAAAGGACTCCAGCAAAAGATGTCTTGGTTGAAGGGAAAGGAAGCAAAGACACCCTGGTTGTGAATTTTCACTTCAAAATCCCAAAGCATTTCTTTCATTTTCTTCCAAATGGCCAGAATAGAGCCAAGAGCTCCTTGTAAAAAATGTCTTTGGTTTTTACATAAAGGGTAAATTACACTTTACTTTTGCTTCCTGAGGTTTTCTACTGGTATTACTGGTACTTTTTTTTTTTTTTATCTCCCTTTCTCTATACATTCTACCTCACTGGGGTTTTGTGTTTACAGTGTGTGTTTTTATATGGAGAGCCACACAAGATATGTGAGACTATAAATAAACAGGGCAAGTATTTACGCACCTGAGTGGAGGGCTCTGATGGGGCCGCCGTGCACTGGTAGTCTTGGTTCCTGTCTCCTGCACCACTCACCATCCTCCAGGTCTGCAGCAGCCTAATCCTTGGAGTCTGCCCAGGTACCAGACCTGCTGGTGGAGGCAGGGACTGCACACACCCTGGAGAGGATTACCGTGCTCCCTGCAGAGCAGCAGATGAAACATTCCACTGCACATTCTTGCTTATTGCTGTGCTTCTCTTCCTTGTTCTTATCTTGACTTTTTCCTGTTCAGTTTCTTTTTTTAAAATAATTTTATTGAAAAACAAATAGCAATGAGACAGCTTCAAAACAGATTAGTAGGACAGTTTCAATAACTTCCCTGGCTAGTTTCATCTATGACTCATGGAAATTAGAAGCAGTTTCCTTCGGGCCTTTTCCACTCTTTTTTGAACTGGGTGGTTTGTCCCAAGGGCTAGTGTTTAGTTGTTCTGAGGCATTTTTTCACATTCGCTTTGAATGAGTCCATAGATTTTCTGGTGTCTGGAAGTTACGAATCCTTGTGGCTGGAGAATGGGAATTGCACATATAAATACAACAGAAAGGAGATTTGGGGAAAGTTTTCCTTTGGTGTTTGTTATGGTTTGTATCTAGATGCCCCCAACCCTTATACAGTCATGGATGTGGGCTGCTAGACTCATAATTCCCATCACATGTTCTTCTAAAGAAGTACACAGAAGGGGACTTGACTCCTGAAAGAAGGCCTCATGACACAAACAGAGAAGCAGCTGCAGAAGGAGATGTTACCATGATTCTTAGGAAGATAAGCAAAGACAAGGAACACAAAGAAAGCCTATCTGGAAGTTGGGCAGGGTGTGGCTTCTCTCCTAGGCTGTCCAGAACTACAGCACTGCCCTCCCCACACCTTGATTCCAAGTCAGCGATTCTGATTTCAGAATTTGACCTCCTTAAACATGAAAGAATAGTTTTCTGTTATTTTCAGTCACCAACCTTGGGGATAATGTTCTATGACAATCCCAGAAAATGAATATGCCCAACATGAACTGTATTTCCCACTGTGAGGAAATGCTGACCTAAGCACTGCATATATTTTATTACATCCAGTCCTTCATCAGTCCTTGGAAGGAAATCACTTGTACCCAATATACAGAGTAGTAAGCTAAGGGTAGGTGAGAAAAATGTATCTTGCCTATGGTCATTCTACTAAGAATTCAGAATTTGGTCTCCGTAGCTGCAAAAATAGCTATCTACCTTCCAGAAGGCTTTTACCATGGCCTCCAGCTTCAGCATCACCATGACATCAGTAAAACCACAGATGCTATTTCTGCCCAAGCCCTCGGAAACCTAAGCCTCCTGCACTTTGCCAGGCCTTTCCTCCCATGCCTCTTTCAGCAGTACTGTGTTCCCACAAACAGGCCCACTTCCGGGTTTTCCAGAAGCAGCCTTAGCTGCTTACCTGGGATGTCTTCTCTCTTCCATTCTACTTGTGAAGACAAAATTCAGGTGCTAGAAAGGTTTTCCAATTATTCTACCCCATATCAAAATCTCTTTCCTATGAGTTCCCATTCAGAGGAAGAAAATTATTCCTTACTTTTTGTATGAGTTAGTTTTTGTCCTCCCTAGATGGGCTGTAATTTCCTCAGGGTGCTAAAGAATATCAGAAAGAACCTCTACCTCATAAAATCTGTATTTCTCCTGGGGAAACAAAACTTCTGGACAGAACAATCAGTATCAGAGGGTTTGAGTCAAGGAGGAGGAAGCAATAACATTGCCTGAGAACACAGAACTGGAAGTCAAAATGACTCAGTTCTATCTCTGGGTCTGTGTCCTAGGAGAAGTCCCTCCACCTCACCAGGTCTTTTTCTCATATTAGCACTTGAGCTATGTGACCCCTAATGTCTGTCCCATCTCTAATGTCTTATGATTTGGAGCTGGCATCACAATGTGTTCCTAATCTGGAGACACCTTCCCCCTCACCCAAGAATTCTGCCAAGGACTGTGCGAGTCACATTTCCACATGAGTGCTATGATGCAGGTTATTAATCATCCTGAAAACCTGGGTCATGTATAATTCAGATCCAGGGAAGCCCTACTTGCCACCAAATTCATTGTTGGCATTAAAAACTTGAAAGCAATGCCTGACTTCTGCTACCTTGGCAGGATATAGTCAAACAATGCCTCTTATCCAAGGTACTGGAAAATGGGAACCCAAAAACAAGTGCACACTGTAGCCAGACTTGGCATGAGCATAAAAGGAAGTTTTAAATCAAGTAAGAAGCCTGGTAATTCAAGGGTCTCTCCTATCAGCCAACGTGAACTTCAGTCTTCACAATTAGCTTCTTGAAAAATTCATGGGGGCTAGTGAGATAGCTCTGTGGATTAACTGCCTGCTTGGACAAGTGTAGGGTCTGGGGTTTGATCCCCAGTACCACATGCCAAGCTGATCCCAACCTTGCGTGCACCAAGCAGGTCATCAAGACTAGGCATGGTGGTGCATGCCAATAATCCCAGCACTGGTGAGGCTGAAAACAAGAAGATCACTACAACTCTGAGCTGCATGGTGAGACCCTGTGCCAAATACATAAAAAAAGAAAAGAAAAACTTTATGTGTTAAAACTCATTGCTCTACCTAATACCAAAGGTAAGAGTATGAATAATACATCCCTATCATGTGGCCTATTGATTTAGCATCATGCCGTGATGGATATCCCTCTGGAGATGGTTTTGGGCCCCCAGAAGGATGGGGTGGCTCACTTGAAAAAGAAACATGGTCTCCAAGGAAAAGACAACCCCTCAGTGAGGACAGTCCCTACAAAGGATGATCCAACATCCCCCAAAGGCTACACAAAACTTTCCCTGGATGGGGCAACACACAGCAACGGAGCTCAACACACATTATTCCCATTCTTACTTCAGGTCCTGTTAAGGAGTATCTCTGTCTCCACAGCTGTAGGGCTGTGCCCCTCGTCCATCCATTCATCCATCCCATCCAGACAGCCCACACCAGTTAGGCGGAGCAAAAATGTGAGCGATTCATTTCAAGACCTTTCCTCTCTCAAATAATAAATATACACACCCTGCTAAGGGCACTACCAAGCAACTCTTTGACTATTAGCATTTTTGTTTTGTTAATATCAGTATTATTATTGGTTATGAATCAAGTAATTTAAGTCTAAGCCTTTTATTTTATAAAAATAAATATAAATTTCAGTCAGTAATACTAACTGAAAAACATATGTTTTCATGCATTCCAGCCCTGCCCAATAGAGCCTTCTGAGGTGACTTTTCCTAATCTGTGCTACTCCACGTTGGCAGTCACCCACCGGATGCAGCCTCTGAGCACTTACCACACTGGTGCTGTGACTGAGGACTAATCTATAGTTTGACTTAATGTAACTATGTGAATGCATATTCAAATTTTAAAAGCCCAAGAGCTTTTAAAATGGGCCACCATCTTGGAAGCTCTCATGTTTTTGACTCTTTTTTCTGATTTCATTTTCTCACTTATTTAAGGACCACTTACTGAGTTCAGGGAGTATTCTGGTACTGTGATAGCCATTAGACAAGGAACAAGGGGCAGGGCCTGATGACAAGATAATCATCACAGTGGCCTGTGGGCAGGTGTCTGTGGCAGGGCATTAAG
>PVKA01047793.1:0-14135 GCA_004027165.1 Ctenomys sociabilis
GTATTTTAGGACCAGGTCTACAAGGTCTATAGGGTCTCCCTACACAGATTGGGCTCATAGCGATTCTTCTGATTTTAGCCTCTCAAAAAGCTTGGATAACAGGTGTGCGCCGCCATGTCCGGTCTCGATGGCCATCTCAGTGTGCCCCAGGGTGGGGTCAGCATGGTATGCTGGGGATCAAACCCAGGCTACTGCATTCTACCTAAGCAGGTGTTGAGCTATCTGCCCAGCCCTACACCCAGTGGATTTTGATGTTTTGTTTTGGCTTGTTTGTAGATGAGTCCCACTATGTTACCTAGGCTTGTTTTGAACTGCTAGGAGATCCTCCTGCCTCAGCCTCCCAAGTGGTGAAAGGTGAGGCTGTGACAGCGGATTCCAGCTCTTCACAAGTTGTCACAGAACCCACATATGAGTTGTGAAGAATGAGGCTAAGATGATTCTCCTGCCTACCCTTTTGAGACTTGGCTGTCTCAACCACCAGGAGCCCTCAACCAGATTAAATGGTAAGACTCCATTTATAATCAGGCTAGCAACTGTCTTTAGCCCAGGAAGTAGAAAAAAAAGCATTATTTCGAGGCATGTAAAGCCAATTAAATGAGATCCTTCAAGCTGTTCCTCTATACAATAAAAAAGAACAATAGGACTGAAATAAAAAGATTGGAAAACACAGGTGAGCAAACACATTTGGTTTTTTTGTTTTTTTTTTTTAATTCATTTATTTATTACAGTGTCTCGGTACACATCACAGATGGTTTTTTTTTTTTTTGCGGGGTGGGGGGAGGTCAGCTCAGCCCGCCCTGGGGGGAGGGGCTGGCATGGCATGTGGTGCTGGGGATCAAACTGCAGTCCCTGAGAGGCGCTTTAGACCGCTGAGCTATCTTGCCAGCCCGAGCAAACACATTTGTATTTAGATTGTATTTTAGAAGCACTCACCTTTGGTCTGGCTGGGAGTCGCTCAGGGCCCTCAGCATGAGAGCCACAGGGTCTGCCAGTCCCAGTCCTCCATCTTCCATCCCCTCTGTCTTGCAGAGAGATTGGGCCTCTTTGTGCCAATCAGACAGAAGCCCCAGGGCATCCACATGGCCTGAGTAAAGGGACCATGGCTCAGGCAGGGGGAGAGAGAGCTCCAGGGTAGGGCACTGCCTGGCCCACATGAAGCCCGGGGCTCCAGTCCCCAGTACATGAACACAAAGACTTGACGTTGAAAAGTAAAAGCAAGTTGTCCCTAAGATGTGTGGATTAGACCAGTCTTGCTGCCACGGAAGGATGGGCATTGCAGCCCATTCATTCTGTGTCCTGAAGATGTGTCACCTGCAGTTTTCCTTTGGAAGGTTAGTGCTGACCCCTGTGAAGGGTGACAGGATCCTGGACGTGCAGAGAGGGACAGGTCAGGAGAACTACTTACTAGGAGTACTAGTTATAAACCCAGTGTCATGACACATGCTAAGGCACTAGAGAGGCTGAGGCAGGAAGGTTGCCATGAGTTGGAGGCCAGCCTGGGTTGGAGAATGAGTTTACGGTCATCTTGAACTACATAGGAAGACCCTGTCTCAGAACAAAATAAAGCAAAACAACAATGAACCTACCAAAAAATAACAGTACTTGTTTCTTTCTTTCTTTCTTTCTTTTTTTTTTTTTTGGTGGCCGACTCATCCCACACTAGGGGTGGGGCTGGCGTGGCATGTGGTGCAGGAGATCGAACGAACCATGGTCCCTGCACAGCCTAAGCTTGCCTAAGCAGGTGCATTAGTTCACTGAGCTATCTGGCCGGCCCTATTTATTTATTTAGAGACAAGGTCTCACTGTATAGCTCAGGCTGGCCTTGAGTTCACTATGTACCCAGGCTACCCTCGAACGTGGCAGTCTTCCTGCCTCAGCCTTCCTAGTGCTAGAATTATAGGCATGCAACACCATACCTGGCTGATGTATGATTTTAGAAAGACTTCAGCCACCTCATTACAATGAAAGAAAAAACAGAAGCCCTTAGTGGGGATCACTTGCCCAAGGCCACACAGCGGGGCAATGACTTTACAACTGAAGATTAATAAAAAGCTATCTCTTCTCCTTCCTATCCCCATCACACAAGTAAACCATAAAGGCTATCAGGGAGATAAATGCTTCACTACACTAGAAAATAAGAGCAGGCCAAGGAACACGAGCCACACTAGTGAAAACTTTCTGTTCTTACCAGCACGTTTCTGTGTGTCAGGCCTAATTGCGCCAAGGTACCTGTAGAAACACATTAGGAAAGCCAGAGAAAATATACCACAAGACCATCTCTGCCCTTCAGGAGGTCACAGTAGCCAGGGAGACAAACACACACATAAAATGAGAAGATTACAAGCAGCATGTCAACAAGTGTGAAGTGATTGTTACAAATAAGAGGAGCCCTAGAAGACGTAGTGTCCAGGAGTAGAGGCTTTGGCTTCCATTGTAGATCACATGGTGGCAGCTGAGGGCTAAACCCTCCCCGAAAATGGACTGAGCTTTATTATTATTGCCAGGGCCTTGTGCAGGCTAAGACACACTGCACAACTGAGCTACACCCTTATCCCTAGTTTTTTTTCTTAGCCCTAGCTTTTAATAATGCTAATTAGAACCCAAGTTTAAGGGGCTAGGGAGATGGCTCAGTGGAATAAGCCCTTCCCTGGCAAGCACAAGGGCCTGAGTTCAATCCCTGGTTCCGCCAAGAAAAAAAAAACCCGAGTTTAGAAGGAAAATGCCATCTTATAAATGCAGAAAGGGCAACAGAATTGGAAAAACAGCATTTTGTGAACTCTAATAAAATGATCAGGGGCTAGGGAGATAGCTCAGTGGTCTAAGTGCCTGCCTGGCAAGCACAAGGACCTGGGTTCAATCCCTGGTACCATATGTCATGCCAGCCCTGGAACACTGCTGGCCACTGAGATTGATGGCACGTGCCTATAATCCCAGCACTGAGACACGAGGATCACCATGAGTCCGAGCTGCATAGCAAGATCGTGTACAAAATAAAATAAATAATTTAAAAAATAAATAAAATGATCAATCTGGCTAAGATTGTTAATTTGTTAAAACAAGTGTTGGTGTGCTGGTGTACACCTATAATGCAGCTACTTTGGAGACCAAGGTGGGAGGATGGAAAACTCAAGGCCATCCTGGGTAATTTAGCCAGATCTTTGTTTTTTGCCTTTTTTCTTGAGACAGGGTCTCACTATGCAGTTCAGGCTGGCCTTAAGCTCACTTTGTAGCTCAGGCAGGTCTCGAACTCACAACAATCCTCCTGCCTCAGCCTCCCAAGTGCTGGGATTACAGTCATGCACCACCACGTCCGGCTAATTTAGCCAGGTCTTGTCTCAAAAAAATGAAGAAGGAGGCTCAGTGTGGTGGTGCAGGCCTATAATCCCAGCACTTGTGAGACTGAGGCAGGAGGATTATTGCAAATTCAAGACCAGCCTTGGCTGCAAAGTGAGCTGAAAGCCAGCCTAAACTGTTCAGTGAGACCCTGACTCAAAAGATGTTGTCATCGTTGTTGTCGTCTTTATAGGACAGGGTGTGGTGGTGTGCGCCTGTCATCCCAGTGCTTGGGAGGCTGCAAACAGGAGGATCACTATGAGTCAGATATGTGTAGTGTGACCCTGTAGACCCTGTACTAAATACATTCAAAAAAAAATCCATGAACTCTGGGTGTGGTGGCACATGCCTGTAATGCTCTGGAAGGTCGAGGTAGGTAGATCACAGGTTCCAGCCCAGTCTGGGCAATTTAGCAACCTAATGAAATCCTATCTTGAAAACTATGAATGAAATGTGACTCAGTATGAATACCCTAGATTCAATCTTCATTCTCCTCCCAAAATAATAATAGATAATAATAAGAAGAATAATAATATTTAAAAAGGAAGACAGCTGGGCATGAAGGTGCCCATGTGGAATCCCAGCACTCTGGGAAGCTGAGCTATGAGGATTACAAGTTCAAACTCAGCCTGGGCCATTTAACAACTTAGTGAACAGCTAATAAAAACAAAAAGGCTGAGCCGGGCATGGTGGCGCATGCCTGTAATCCCAGCACTCGGGAGGCGGAGGCAGGAGGATTGTTGTGAGTTCGAGACCAGCCTGAGCTACAAAGTGAGCTTAAGGCCAGCCTGAACTGCATAGTGAGACCCTGTCTCAAAAAGACCAAAAAAAAAAAAAAAAAAAAAAAAGGCTATGCCCAGCAAGCATAAGGTCCTGAGTTTGATCACTGGTACCAAAAAAAGGAAAAAAAAAAAAAGGCTAGAAGCACTAGTGGTTGTAGCAGCCATGATAGTGGCAGCCCTTGAGGAGGAGTGTTCTGACTTTTGACCTGCAACATTGGGGGCTTGGAGGCATGTGGACAGCCAGGTTTGGGACTCCCAGGAGACGGCTGGCTTGCGTGAGGAGGGAGGCACCATGATGGCAGTGTAGGGAGGACCTCCTCATTCAGCAGGTCTGTAAGATGGAGATGCCACAGCAAACAGCAGGGCTGGGAGAGCCCTATACCTGCACTGCGCACTAAGTTCTAGAACTGAGAACCCAAGATGGAGCACTAAAAAACATGTTGATTTCATTATTTGTTATTTTTGTTTTTGTAACAAAATATGAATGTTTTTACTTAAGAAGAAGGAAGAGAAAAACAATAGAGGGAAGTAGAAGAGAAAGAATTTAGGCTGAAAGCCTCGATGGGGCTTAGGGCTGAGCATTTGCCTAGCATCTGTGAGGCCAGGTGCAGTCCTCCAGTAGTAGGGGAAATAATTAAAAACAGGTATGGGCTGGCCAAATAGCTCAGCAGATTAAAGCACCTGCAAGCAGACTCAGGCTCTGGGTTCAAACCCGGGTCTGCGGTGCCCCCCCACACCCCCACCCCCATGCTGAGATAGCAATTGAGACTGGGCGTGGTGGCGCTCACCAAACAGGTGGACCTGGGACTACTAGTTAGGGTCTAGTTGTGAGACCCTGAACAACCTGTAGAACCTTCCCTAAAATACAAAAAACAACAACAACAAAAAACAGGTGGATAAATGGCAGGTGGGCAATTGGACATTCACATAGTGCCAGACACTGTAACACTGTGAATCGGGGCTGCAAAAGTAACACTGCAGAGGGGTCATCACTCTTTCCTGAAGCCAGCCTATTCCAGCCAAGAGTAATGGCAATGCGTCTCTTGCTGTTACGAAAAATTTAAACATTCACTGTGTTTTGTGATCACATAACATTTTAGCTGTTTCCCACTCCCAAAAAGAAATACTACATATAACTTGCAGTTTACAGGAAAAACAGGCAATAGAGAAATAAACCAGGGAGAAAGCTTGGCAGTCTAAGCGGGAGGACACTGATTCAATTCCCGGTACCACGTGCCATGCTGGCCACCAAAACCAGGCGTGGCAGTGCACACCTGTAGTCCCAGCTCTGGAGAGGCCAAGACAGGAGGATCACTGTGAGTTGGAGCTGCATAGTGAGACCCTGTACCAAATAAATAAATAAATAAGATTTAAAAAATATATATAAGCAGAGACCATTAAAAAAGAAAGAAAAGAAATAAACCAAAGGTCACTAGGAGGAACCAACAGGAAGAGTTCTGATTTTGGTTTTGGTTTTTTTAAGATAGGGTCTTGCTATGCAGTTTAGATGGTCTTGAACTCACTATATAGTCCAAGTCAAACTTGTGGTGATCCTTCTATCTTAGCTTCCTGAATGCTGGAATTACAGCACCACAGCACCTGCCTTCAGTATGAATCTTTTCTTTTTGGGGGGGCGCTTTTTGAGACAGGGGCTTGCTATGCAGTTCAGGCTAGCCTTGAGCTCACTTTGTAGCCCAGGCTGGTCTCAAACTCACAACAATCCTCCTGCCTCAGCCTCCCAAGTGCTGGGATTACAGGCATGCACCACCATGCTCAACTAATTCAGTATAATTTTTTAAAAAATTAAAGGGCTAGCAATATAGCTCAGTGGACTAAGCACTTGCTTAGTAAGCGTGGGTTCCAGGGTTTGATCCCTGGTTCCACATGCTGCACTGTCCCCACCTTGGGGCTCGCTGAGTGGCATGCTTGTAATCCCAGCACTAGGGAGGCATTAATCAGGAAGATCACTATAAATCTGAGCTGCATAGTGAGACCCTGCACAAAAAAAAAGTTAAAAATTGTGTTACATAAAAGGACATAAAGAACATAATAACAAATGCAGAGTCCTGGATTTCTTACAGGTTTAGACTAATTGCTATGAAATATATTTAGGGGTCAATTAGAAAACTTCAAAATGTAATTTTTTTTTTCAAGCATGGACAGAGTTAAATGAAATGATGAGGGGCTGGTGAGATAGCTCAGCAGTGTAAAGCGTCTGCTTAGGCAAGCTTAGGCAAAGGGCAGGGACCTCAGTTCAATCTCTGGCACCACATGCTGTGCCGGCCCACCCCCAGGGTGAGCTCAGCCCACCACAAAAAAGGAAAAACTGAGATGATGAGTTACTGAGATGGAGAATCAAGGGCTGGAGATACAGCTCAGCAGCAAAGCACTTGCTAAGATGCATGGCCCTGGGTTCCATCTCTAGTTCCAAAATTAAAGGTCAAGATAACCAGCAAGGTAGTTCCAAAACCATACATATAGCATAATCACATTTTGTTTTGAAAATGTCTAAGTGCTTATGAGAGCAAGACCTGAAAGCATATGTGCTAAGGCGGCAACAGTTGGTTTGTGACAATATGTTTTGTTGTTGGCCTGCATTTCTATGTTTTTACAATGAGTGTGAACTATAATAATAATAAGCCACTCCAAACAAAATGGCTGGTTACCAACATTTATAATTCGGGGGAATTAGTATAAAGGTCTATATTCTGTGTGGAAAAACTGGGTTCCTAAAATTTTCTTTTATTTATTTATTCTTTTGGCAGAATCAGGGATTGAACTCAGACCCTCATGCTTGCCAGAGAAGCACATATTCTCCTGAGCTATCTCCCCAGCCCTTCCTAAAGTTTTTGTTATTTATTTATTTATTTTTGGTTATTTATTTATTTATTTATTTTTTGTCTCTTTTTGAGACAGGGTCTCACTATGCAGTTCAGGCTGGCCTTAAGCTCACTTTGTAGTTCAGGCTGGTCTTGAACTCACAACAGTCCTCCTGCCTCAGCCTCCCAAGTGCTGGGATTACAGGCATGCGCCACCACACCCGGCCTAAAGTTTTTAAAGGGGCAGAAGATTTATCACTCCAGGCCTCCCTTAGGCACATGATAGTGGTGGCTCTGTCTTCCCTCTGTGCTGTCAGCACCAAGGGCCTCCAGGCCAGCTGTCCTCGAACAGCACAGTGAGTGCCCTCAGCTGTGAACCCCTGCTCAGTCTTAGTCCCCACCACCTTAGCATTTGCCCTCATATGCTGCAAACCACCCTGACTTTAGGAGACTTTTGGGTCAATAACCTCTGACTTGGATGATTCTACTGGGCTCCCCTCCCTACAGCCTTCTTTGTTAATCATTTACACACACCTGATTTTAGCCAAAAGGCTAATCATTTAAAGGGAGCAATAATCCAGCACTCAGAAGGCTGAGACAGGAGGCCAGCCTGGGCTACATGAGAGAACCTGTTTCCAAAAATAAAAATAAATAAAATAAAAGGACCAATAAATTAGTTTTGAACAACAATACTTCCCAAGAAAGATATTCATTCCAGATTTGATCTGTTCCTGGGGGGTTTATTTGTATTTATTAGTACTCATAAACATTACACTCATCACATGAAATTATATTTTTATAAAGCAAGCCAGTAGAGGGGGTGGGGAGATGGCTCAGTGGAATAAACACTTCCCTGGCAAGCACAAGGGCCTGAGTTCAATACCCGGTTTGGCAAAAAAAGCAAGCCAGTAGGGCTGGCCAAATAGCTCAGTGGATTAAAGTGCCTGCAAGCAGGTGCAGGGACCTGGGTTTCCATCCTGGGTCTGCACTGAGACAGCAATTGAGACTGGGCATGGTGGCATGCGCCTGTAATCCCAGCTCTTGGGAGACTGTAAACAGGCACATCACTAGGAGTCTGATCTAGTAGTGAGACCCTGAACACACTGTAGACCCTTCCCTAAAATACAAAATAAATAAATAAAGCCAGTTATGGGAAACCCAGATGTGATAATCTCTCTCTCTCTTTTTTTTTTTTTTTTTTGCAGAACTGGGAATTGAACTCAGGCCCTTGCATTTGCCAGGGAAGAACTTATTCCACTGAGACATCTCCCGGCCCCCAGATGTGGTAATCTTAACTACCATAGTTGTGTACTGTACCTTGGCTAAGCTAAATTTCTCTCTGGTATATAGAATGTAGAAAGTATATAAAATTGCTAATTTCCTTACAATTTGGTTATTTCTGCTGTAAGATCTTAATCATAGGAGGCACTTCAAACTTCACAATGTAATGCCAGATGCAGTGACAAACACCTGTAATTCTGGCATTCAGAAGGCTGAGGCAGGAGGATCACTTGAGAGTTTGAGGCCAGCCTGGGCTACACTGAGCTCTAGACCAACCTCAGCTACGTTTATACAGTGAAACCCTGTCTCAAAAAACAAAATGGAAGAAAAACAAGAAGAAACGTATTTACAGTTTCGTATTCCTTTGGTTAAAATTGTTTCAATTAGTCCCATTTAGAGCCAAATTTCTCAGCCTTTCTTTGAGACTTCACATTTCTTGCCAGTCCTAGTTTATAGACTACTTTTCAACAGTCTCCAAGTAAACCAGACTCATCAGCTTGTACAGCAAGTTTCTGCGAACAAAGAGGTAACCCTTCAATCTCTGAGGGGCAGGGTCTGAAAGCCCTTGGGAAGTGGCAGCCAATTGCAAAAATGGCACATTATGAACATTTGTTCTGAAATTTTCATTTGGTGCCACAGGTTGATTACATATTTTCTTTATCTTCTTGTTTTCTCTTCAAATCATGTACTTACAATGGGCATGGAATTTTCTGGCTTAATCATCAATCGCTGCTGCTCTGAATACCTTCATTTTCCTGTGAACACCCTTGAAAACAATTCTAAAACCTCTTGATGCAAGGATAATTTTTCATTCCTAAAACTAGTTTTTCTGTCCATAATATCATAATATATTCAGATACTTTCAAAGTGCTATGGTGTATTTTTAAAGTTTTTCTAAACAATTTGTCTGTGAAGTGAGTCCAAGTTCCAAAGGCTATTTTAGTTTTATAACTAGTTATTTAAGCCCATATTTTTAACTTGAGGACACAGTCTACTTAAAGGTTCCCTTTAGTATCATAAACAGAATACTAAATACTCGCCTGGAATCTCTCTGGAGCACTATTTTGTCACCTGCCTAGAGTAGGGGAGGCAAAGCTCCTGCAATATTCTTGCAAATTTCCATTCTTTGTAATTTTAAACAATATAGCAAAGGACTACCTAAATCTGAAAAAGTAAGCAGACTTTTTTTTGTCAGACTTCCAATTACATTTCTCACCAAGGTAAAGAGGAATATTTTTAGAGACTTGACCAAAAGCATTATCTTCAAGACGCCGAGTTAAGGATGGAAAGCATGCCTAATGATGCATCTTTCTCCACCCGCCTTCCACCCTTACGGTAGTGCAGGTTCTTAACTTTACCATTAGCGATCCCTTAGGAAGCCAACGAGTAAGTTTTTCATATGGTGCAGCAGAAGGGGAGGTGAGCAGCACTGAGAGGCTGGCCTGGAAGGCCAAGCATTTCATGGAGCAAACAAGACTACTGAAGACATTAGCAGTGTATAGGTGTTCAGGAATTCATTCTTTCATTTTATTTTTATTTTTTATGTATGTAGCCCAGACTCATAGAGACCACCTGTTTTCAGCCTCCCCAGCACTGGGATTACAGGCACGTGCCACCACGCCTGGTCTCAGGAATTCATTCTTGTAAAGTGAGTGTCCCCATCCCAATCCCTGAGCGGGTACCTGGGAGTAACAAAGGAAGTGCTTCATTGAATATAAACCCAAACCTATTACAATCTTAAGGATTTCCTATTACCCCTCAGCAACAAAAAGACATGAACTTAAAAAGCGAATTATTGCTATGAGAAACAATATATAGGAACCTCAAAACCATGACACTGAGTGAAAGAGCCCAGAAAAGACTACCTTTATATTTGCTTCCACTTATGTGAAGTTCAAGAAAATGCACACTGATCTCTTGTGACAGGAAGCAGATCACAGCTGATTCAACACAGGAGAAGCTGGAGAGGATTTGTGGAGCGCAAACGTGAGCATGAGTGTGACTTCATAGAGGGTCACACGTGTGTCCACTATCTTTGTTATGATGTTGTTCACTGATATATAGTTTCAGCAAAACTTACTGAATTGTACACTTTAAATATCATATGCCAAGATGGCTTTAAAACAATAGAATTCTGTAAAAATTCTAGGGCTTCTCTTATAATTCTTTCCTGCTCAAGAACACCAAGTGGTGTCTGATTGTAAGATTCCTTGTTTTATCTTTTTTTTTTTTTAATGTATTTAGTACAGGGTCTCACTACACAGTTCAGACTCATAGTGATCCTCCCATTTTCAGCCTCCCAAGTGAGTCTCCACGCCCAGTCTCAGTCACCATCTCAGCCCACCCCAGGGACGGGGCTGGCATGGCACAGAAGGCACGCAAGGGATCGAACAGTGTCCCTGTGCCTGCCTAAGTAGGTGCTTTACTCAGCTGAGCTATTTGGCCAGACCTGAGATTCCTTTTTCCAGGACTTCCTTCATTTTCAATTGCCAGGGTGGTCTCTAGGCTTAGCTTTTGGTCTTGGCTACATCCAGCTGCGCAGAAAATCCCTGACTTCAGCTGCTCTTTTCTTCTCTTGGATCTAGAATCCCAATTCTGTTTTCTGCCTCTGCCTCCATTTGCTGGGATGTTTCTTCTGAATGATCCAATTTTTTTTTTCTTTCCTTTTAGGCCCAGTGAAAAATAAGGTTTATTTCACTGTCTTCCATAGCTATTTCTGCAGAAAAATAATTCTGTACTGTCAAGTTTTTCTACTATTTATTTCTAAATTTTTTTTTTTTTTTTGAGATAGAGTTTCAGGATATAGTTCAAGCTAATCCTGCACTCACTGTGTAGTCCAGGCTAGCCTTGAACTCTCAGCTATCCTTCTGCCTCAGTCTCTAAATTGCTATTTTGACATTTGCTATTTTGTATGTTTGCTTTAAATGTTCATATGTCTTCTGCCTAGACCATTAACTTATTCAGCATAGAAACTGGATCATATTTATCCTCAAGTCTCTCCCACAGAATTTAGTAAGTGTCAATTTAAAATACCTCTGTTTTATAGTCTTTCCAATACACTTTCTCAGCCATTATCTCATTTGATCATTACATCAACACTGGGAGGCTGGAGTAGCTAGAAATATGTCATTTCCTCCTTTCGAAAGATGAGGAAACCTGAAGCCCAAGGTTACATGACTCTCAGAGAACAAAGTGCTACCCATGAAGGTCATCCAAATCAAGGCTTTCCACTGCCATCACCTCCACCCTCCTCCTGAAGACAGGCGTCTGCTCCTTCACCTCCTCATCCCCGCACACTTTGGAGCTGTGTAGCGGGAACTTTGTAGTCCCACATTTGAGAAATTTTTTTTTTTTTTTTTTTTTTTTTTGCATTTAAGAATTTGACAAACTCCAGATGAAATTTCAGTACGTTTCTGATCAGCTCTGAGTCACCAAGCATGCTTGCTATCCTATTCCAAGCACCGTGTGTTAGGCACATTAAGCCTGATACTTAATGATGCTGAGCTACGGAACTGAAGAAGCATAAATGATTTTTAAAAGCCCTAGAAAATGACAGCACTCTAGTATTAAACATGAAAGCTGGCAGCTGACAAGCTGACTGAGGTTACAGAATTTCTGCACTGAACATCATCCCTATACCAAAAATAAGAGAAAAAGAAATCCTGGCACCAAAGTCTTTTCAAAAACATACCAATCCTCTTACATACCAGTAGACTTTTCAGCCTGTACTAGAGGAAAAGCTGAAACTGACCATCTTCCAGCCTACCTCAACCTGAGTCTTCCTTGGCACCCAGGCTCTCAGCTTCTCTGTTGGAAAAGATGTGATAGCTTTTATTGCAGTTCACTTAGCACCATTTTATTTATTCACTTGTATGTATTTTTTGGCTTTTTTTTTTCCCTAGGCAAATGTCTTCATGTAGCCCAGGCTGGCCTGAACTAAGATTGATCCTCCTGCCTCAGCATCCCAAGTGCTGGAATTACAAGTGCATATCACCTCCCCTGGCCAAACATTTTTTCTTTTTGATACAGGGTTTGAACTCAGGCCAAATAGGTGCTTATGCTGCTGAACTATTTCCCCAGCTCCAACATTTTTCTTTTTGAGATGGAATCTCACCATCTTTACTGACGGGCTTTGGAGTCATGATCTTCCTGTTTCAGCCTATCAAGCAACTGGAATTACAGGTCCTGTCACTGTGCCAGGCCAAATATGTCGTTTTGTTTTTTTTGTCTTTTTTTTTTTTTTTGTCTTTTTGAGACAGGGTCTCACTATGTAGTTCAGGCTGGCCTTAAGCTCACTTTGTAGCTCAGGCTGGTCTCGAACTCACAACAATCCTCCTGTCTCAGCCTCCCGAGTGCTGGGATTACAGGCCTGCACCACCACGCCCGGCTTGTTTTTTTTGTCTTTGAGATGGGGTCTCACTATGCAGTTCAGGCTGGCTTTGAGCTCACTTTGTAACCCAGGCTGGTCTCGAACTCTCAACAATCATCCTGCCTCTGTCTCCAAGGGTGCCAGGATCACAGGCATGTGCCAACCACACATGGCCTTCAAACTTGTTCTTTAAAAAACGAATGCACTTTTTGAATAGATGCCAACCCACTTCGCAGAGAGTGAGCACACTGGGTTTTAAGATTAAGACACTGAGGCCACGTGTGGTGCCATAACTTTGTAATCCCAGCACTCTTGGCGGCTGAGGCCAGGGGAATACAAATTCGAGTCTAGGGGCGATTTAGCAAAATTTACACAAAGGGGTCCAGTATGTAGCTCAGTGTAGATACTATGGGTTTAATTCCTAGCACCACCGAGACTAAGGATGTGAGGTAAAGGGGAAAAGCAGAGGAGGTAATAAGAGCAAGTTCCCATCCGAATGTTGTGAAAACTAAAGGAGGCAAAACCGGGAAGGGAAACAAAACGCTTGGCCTTGTGCTGGACTCACTGTGGGCCCTCAATAAATGCGCGCAACTATTCTCATTTCTCAGCGTTTGCCCTGAACCAGGAGTGTGAGGTGGGGGAGAGGTACCAAGCCCTGAGAAAGCACCTTTCCAGCCGACTCCGGGCTTTAGAGACCCAGGCCATGCGCGCGACTGGAGGGGCGGGGCCTGGACCTCCCGCCCCGCCCCTCTCCGCTCCTCCCACCCCGTCCCGCCCCGCCCCCTCCCACGGCGCCTCGTGCAGTTGCGCCCTGGTCCCTGCCTCAGCTTTCCCGCGCGGTCCTCCCGGACTTGGCTTCCCCCAGGCCTTGCGCGGGCGCGAGTGAGAGGTTCCGGAGTCCGGACGCCGGCGGGCTGCCGACGAGCAAGTCCTGCTCGCCCAGCCCCCTCAGCGCCGCCTCGGGGTGCGCAGGTTGGTGGCGGGGAGCTGTGTGCTGCGCCGCAGGGGGAGGTTGGCCGGGTCGCGGCCGCGCTGTTCGCCAAAGCCGTCCGCGGAGGCCGCCCTCGCCCTTGGGAATCCTTGGCCGCCCATACTGAAGGGAAGTCGGCGCCGGAGAGCCCTCTCTGCATTTTGATTCATCTAGGGCCCTGTAGGGGTCACATCTTGTGAAAATACCTGTAAAATCAATTCAACGTTCAGTACAGCGTGTAAAGACAGCTCTAAGAATTTAAGAGACGCCTGAGTCAGAACATTTAAATGCTTGGGTCCCTGTAGCAGCGTTTTAACACGTCTAGGTGCAGAGGGTGGAGAAGGCAGCCTGATTGCCGCCGCGCCCTGTAACATTTTAAGGAGTAAAGAAAAGCGCCCATAAAAAAATACCCCAAGCCGGGAGTGGTGGTGCAGGCCTGTAATCCCAGCACTTGGGAGGCTGAGGCAGGAGGATTGTGAGTTCAAGACCAGCCTGAGGTACAGAGTGAGCTTATGGCCAGCCTGAACTGCATAGTGAGACCCTGTCTCAAAAAGACCAAAAAAAAAAAAAAAAAAAAAAAA
>PVKA01047794.1:0-14138 GCA_004027165.1 Ctenomys sociabilis
GAGTGCTGGATTACAGGGATGTGCCACCACGCCTGGCTAAAACTTTACTTTTTTTTTTTTTTTTTTTGGAACCAGGGATTGAACTCAGGCCCTTTCGCTTGCCAGGGAAGCACTTATTCTACTGAGCCATCTCCCCAGCCCTAATGGTATATTTTTCTACAATTTTTTTTTTTTTTTTTTTGGAACTGGGGATTGAACTCAGGCCTTTGAGCTTGCCAGGCAAGTGCTTATTCTACTGAGCCATCTTCCTGGCCCCTTTTTAAAAAGTATTTTCTTTTCTTTCTTTCTTCAGAACCGGGGTTTGAACTCAGGCCCTTGCACTTGCCAGGGAAGTGCCTATTCCACTGAGTTATCTCCCCGGCCCCTTTTACAATTCTTAAACAAAGGTATAAATACAATTTATACAATTTCACAATTTTTATACAATGAGTATTTTTATACTTAGCTATAAATAAGAATAAACTTGAGGTTTTGATTGGTAAATGTATACAACTAGAGACTACACTCACAAGTGAAATAAGTCAGACTCACATGTGTAAACATTATACTGTCTCCCTAATGTAAGAAACGGAAAAAGTACTTAAGATCTAAAAGGTACAATACAGCCAGGCATGGTGGCACAAACCTGTAATCCCAGCACTTGGGAAACTAAGGCAGGAAAATAGTTGAAAGTTGGAGACGAGCCTGGAGCTCAAAGCCAGCCTGAACTGGATAGTGAGAGCCTGTCTAAAAAAAGACCAAAAAAAAAAAAAAAAAAGGTACTATAGATATTGTAAAGGAAAAGAAACTGCTCAAAAGGAAAACAACTGGGATGGAGAAAAGGAAAAAAGAAAGAATAGAAAAGAAAAAATATATATACACACACAAGGTAGCTAAGATAATTGCACTACTAATTTCCATTAATTCATTGAAAGGAATACTTTGTGCTTACATTGTTTGATCAATTTTTCAATGTTATAATCTGAGCAACTACTTTCAAGATAGCAATATGGAATATAACCATTGTTAATTTCCTATTATCTTGTATTGAAATTCTATCTCATTCTTTTTGTTTTTGTTTTCTTTAATAAAACAAAAAACTTGCAAGTACTCAGGCATAGTGCCACATGCCTGTAATCCCAGCCTCAGACGGTGGAGGCAAAGCTGTGTGTTTGAAGCTAGCCTAGGCTACAGAGGTCAAGGTCAACTGCATAGTTCAACCCTGTCTCAAAAAGACAAAAATCAACAAACAAACCAACCAAACCAAATGGAAAAACCTTGGAAGGAACCAACATGCTATACATTCAGTGGATGATGGGCAGATAAACCATGGTATATCAGGACAATGGAATTTACCCTTGGCCTTGTCCATTTCTTTGCTGGTCCCCCAAGATCACAATCATGATAGCAGTCCTGGAGTCTAAACATAAATCTCGCGACACTTGTTTTCTAGCCATTACATTTAAGCTTGGTGTTGGGCCTGTTCTGGCGGCCTCTACCCAGACTATCTGGCGAGCTGTAGTGTTTACCTAGTATCTGCCTGCACAACTCTGCAGCCCCACCCCACGCTCTGCCTGCTTCCAGACTGCAGCCACTGCCTGGTGTCTAAGACTCAAGAGGCAGATACGTGACATTATACATTACAAAACCCACAGGTCTGTAAGCCACAAATCAGGAACCCAAATGTCACAGACAAGCTGATAATAACATATCAGTATTGGTTGTTTAGTGCTAACAAATGTATCATACTGATGCAAAATATTAATCACAGAGGAAACTGGATATGGGAGATAACAAACAACAGTGTACCAGAGCTCTGTATTTTCTGCAAACTTAAAATTGAACTGAAAAAGAATGTCTATTAATTTTTATAAAAAATTAAAATTCTGCATACCTTTTTGGATTCACTTTCAAAAGTTGAAGGCAACATATTTGGAAAGAGTTTCAGAAACACTGGTATCAAGAATTCCATGAAGGGTACAATTATGAATATCATGAATGGTACCAAACGGAAGAAATCAACACAGGTTCTCAACAGCTGAAAAATTAAATCCATGAACAATATTTAATTATTTTATTTTATTTTATTTTTGTGGAACCAGGGACTGAACTCAGTCCCGTGCGCTTGCCAGGGAAGTGCTTATTCCACCAGCCATCTCCCCAGCCCTGATACTTAATTATTTTAAGATATGCAAAAAAGTCTGCCTTGGTTCTTTTTTTTTTTTTTTTTAAATGTATTTGGTACAGAGTTTCACTATGCAGCTCAGATGTATAGTGATCCTCCTGTTTTCAGCCTTCCCAGTGCTGGGATTATAGGCCTGCACCACCATACCCAGTCTCAGTAACCAGCTCAGCATACCGTGGAGCAGGGTCTGTGAGGCATGTGGGGCCAAGGATTGAACCCTGGTCCCTGTGCTTGCCTAAGCAGGTGCTTAGTCCACTGAGCTATCTCACCAGCTCCTACCTTGGCAAGAGAAATACAAAAAAGTGTCTTAAAAGTGTCATAAATACAAAATGGGTTTATAAAATGAAAAGGTGGAGCTTTTCGCTTCACCATGTCTCTAAAGTAGTATTTATGGGGTATCTTTAAGGAAATCTGTGAGAACAAAAAACATTGACATATCTTAGCTTCCATCAAATGAGGGGTCCTACTTAAATAACAGAGTATGAGACAGTCTCACTATGTTGCCCAGGCTGGTCTCAAACTCCTGCACTCAACTGATTGTGCAGCCTCATCCTCTCTATAGTAGTGGGAACTATGGGTGCATGCTACTATGTTTGGCTTTGAAAATTATTTTTGGGGTTTTTTGTTATTGTTTTCTTTTGTGTTTTTGAGTCAGTGTCTTTGAGGGAGCTATCTCTCCAGCCCCTTCTTCTGTGCTTTTGAGATAGGGTTTCACTACTCAGTTCAGGCTTGAACTTACTTTGTAGCCCTGACTGGCTTCAGACTCAAAGTGAACCTCTAGCTTCAGGCTCCTGAGTGTTGGGATTACAGGCAGGCAACAAATACCATGCCTGACTAAAAAAAAAAAAGTTTAAAACCACATATATGCTTAATGTAGTAACAGCTTTGTATTTCTGATGCACACAAAATATGAAGCCTTTCAGCTCCTCAGAGAGATTTCGGAAATATAATTGCTGGGCATAATGGCACATGCCTATCATCCTAGAATTCAGTAGGCTGAGACAGGAGGATTGCCACAACATCAAGGCTAGTACAGGCTACATAGTGAGTTCAAGCCCAGCTTGGAGTATACAGCAAGATACCATTTTACAGGTAAAATAGTTGCTCTTGAGGGTCTAGGTATGGCTCTGTGTAGAGCTCTTTCCTAGCATGAGCAATGACCAGCTTCATCATCAGCATTATACAAAATAAAAAACCAAACAAAAACCCTCTGGTCCTCACCAGTAGTTACATTCCTACTTTAGGGCAGCAGGTTGCTGAGGTTCAAATCCAGGGCCTTGAGAACATCAGGAAAGCTAAATTTTATTTTATTATTATTTTTTCAGGCCTGGGGATTGAATACAGGGACCCATGGATGATAGGCAAACACTCTACCACTCAACTTCTTCCCCAGATTTCTATTTTTATTTTGATGCTGGCCTCCACTTTGCTACCCTCCTGCCTCAGCCTCTGGAATAGCTAAGTGGGTGCCACTATTGGTGCTTTTTAAGATGAACCTGGAGTTTAAATCTTTTTTTTTTTTTTTTTCCAGAACTGGGGATTGAACTTAGGCCCTTGTGCTTGCCAGGGAAGCACTTATTCTACTGAGTCATTTTCCCTGGCCCTGGAGTTTAAATCTTAGTTCCTAGATTTATTTTTATTTATCTATTTATAAATAAAAAGGTCTCACAACTTAGCTGGCCTTATATTCTCTACATAACCTAGGCTGCCCTTGAACTCAAAATCTTTCTGTCTCTGCCTTCCAAATGCTGGGATTAAAGATGGAGGCTTCTCAGAAAGTGCATTTTCACAGTCCTTGCACAAACACAAGTCTCACCTACCCTTCGTCTCTCTCTCCTGGTCAGCACCTGTCCATGCAGCAGCCTCCACACCATTCTGGCAGCAACTTTGGTGTCATTCCAAAGTAAGTAGAATCCATTGTAATAATATTTAAGTTCATCCATAATTTTTTGTCTATAAGATTGTTTTCCCTCTTTAATCTTCATCCCAGTGTCTTCTGTGGGCTGAGGGCTTGATCCCTTGGATTTTTCTGGGGTTTGCTCCAGGGGCGGTTCCCCAGAGTGCTGTTGTAACCAGGAAGCTGATATATGCAGCTTTTGCTCGAGTCTAGTTTGGACTGGAAGTGCTGCCATGCATACCTGGCTGGGGTAAAAGTGCCTCTTGCTTCTGTAGTGCTTTCCATGTGTCTTGTTCAAGTGAGGATCTGGCAGGTGAAGAAGTGCAAGTGACAGGGAAGGAGAATGGCGCATGGATAGGGCAAAATGGCTGGGGGACCTGGGACAAAGAGCAAAGTCCTAAGACTCAAATATGTGCTATTGCAAACTTAAACAGAGACTTTTTGTGGTAAAAGAAAAATTATTATTATTATTTTTTTTACTATAAGCAACTAATGTTCATTAATGAACAAAATATATACAAATATACACATAAACATTTGTGGGGCATTGATGGTGTTGGGGATTGAACCCAGGGCTTTATACATACTAAGCATGTGCTATACCCTCTGAACTACACAATCCCAATTATAATTATTTATCCCATTGAAAAGCAGTATATTCTATGGTTGAACATGCTTTATGTAAGATATTATTACGCTAATTTAAAAATTTTTTTAACTATGTAGCTCGGCCTAGCTTTAAATTTGTGATGATCCTCCTGCCTCAGCCTTCCAATTGTTAAGACTATAGGCAGGCACCACCACACTCAGAATACATTAATTTTTAAGAATGAAGTTCTGGGCTGGGGAGATAACTCAGCAGCATAAGCACTTGCCTGGCAAGCACAAGGTCCCACCAAGTTCAATACATGGTACTGCATGTGCTGGCCCCAGAAGCAGGTATGGTGGCACATACCTATAATCCTAGCACTGGGGAGGCTGAGACAGAAGGAGCACTATAAGTGAGCTGTGTAGTGAGACCCTGAATCAAACAATAAATAAAATAATTTTTTTTAAGTGAATAAAGTGCTATGTTGGAAGTCAGCTATTCTCTAGCTATTCTCTATTAATTGTATTTTTACCTGTTATTCATTTTTAAACCTAGCAAACATGTTTCAGCTAGGGATTACAGTATTAACTTCATCGACTATGATAAAATAAGAGGAAGATGTGTCTATAACCACAATACTGATTAGATGTATGTTTTTTTTTTGAGGAACCAGGGATTGAACTCAGGACCTTGCGCTTGCCAGGGAAGCACTTATTCCACTGAACCATCTCCCTGGCTCCTAGATGTATGTTTTAATAAAACATCTCATGGTTCTTTGAGATTAACAAACCACACAATACTATTTTGTCCATGTAGTGTCTATAGACTCTTTCAAATAAAAATAGCCAGCCATGGTGGTGCACACCTGTAATCCCAGCACTTGGGAGGCTGGGGTAGGAAGATCACTATGAGTTTGTGGCCAGCCTGGGCAACAAAGTGAGCTCAAGGCTAGGCTGTACTACTAGCAAGTTCCTGTCTAATAAAATAAAACATAACATGCAAACAAAACACATCAAATGAGAATAACTTTCAATCAAAATATCCTTCCACTTAAAAATTCCTTAAGAACACTAAGAATAAGAACTGAGCACACTAGCCAGCAAGCTCTACATTCTAATACTGCAACAGTCCACAACCTTCATTTAAACTGGTATATCAAGCTGCAAATAAAAATTTAAAATCCGGGCAAAAAAAAAGGTTACTAGTAAAGAGATTTATTTTGGCAAAAAGATGTTTGCTTTTTCCATTTTCACAACCTATTTTTAAAGTATGGCAAGGCTGGGCATGGTGGTGCATGCCTGTAATCCCAGCACTCGGGAGGCTGAGGCAGGAGGATTGTTGTGAGTTCAAGACCAGCCTAAGCTACAAAGTGAGCTTAGGGCTAGCCTGAACTGCATAGTGAGACCCTGTCTCAAAAAGACAAAATAAATAAATAAATAAATAAATAAATAAATAAATGAAGTATGGCAAGATAAAAAACATTTTTTGTCTCAAAGGAAGAATGTACAATGAATCTGGCACAGTAAGTCCTCAATGAACAGTCTTCCAAATAAATGATAATAGACTTTAATGGGCCAGGATTTGCTCACTAGCCATTTTACTACTTTTTACTTCTAAGGGCCTCATGTGACATGCATCAGCTATATAAGAATCATTCTAAAGCCATCAAATCTTTTTTTTAACCATTAAATCTTTTATCCTATCTGTACCATACATCTAGAAAATGACTCACCTTGAATTCTAAAGCATATAGGAAATTTTATGTAATTTTAAATATTCAAATGTTAGTTCCCTTGCTGGGAAGGTGGCTCAGTGGAACATAGTGCTTGCCTGGCAAGCATAAGGCCCTGAGTTTGATCCCTCGTATTACCAAAAAAAAAAAAAAAAAAAAAAGTTAGTTCCCTAAGAATCAGTATAGTTAAAACCAGCAAAGTTTTAAGCAGCTTCTAAACCAATTTTCCATCAGCACAATGAAGTTCATATATATTGGGCCAGAAATCTAGCTCAACAGCACAGTGCCCACCTGCAAAGTACAAGGTCCTATGTTCTATTCCCAGTATCAATTAAACAAAACAAAACATACATACACCTGGTGTGTGTGTGTGTGTATGTGTCCATTCCATTAGCACTTACCTCATACAGGCTATTCCCAAGACTGAATTACAACTGTAGAAGGCCATATTTATCTTTGTCTTAATTAATCAAGGTAGAGACCTATGTAAAAGATCAGTTAAAAGATCAGGATTTAACTACTGCACAGGAAGAAAATTTGCATATTCAAAGTGCACAATATTCTTAATATTTATTTTCAACAATCATAAATAATATTTCTTACCTCTGGATTTGAAAATTGTACTCGGAGATTCCAATGCATAGAAATGATCTGTAAAATAATGATGTTCATGACGATAACATGGACTCAGACATTTTTTATTTCTGGTTCATAGTATCTACTAATCTAACTTGAACGGTTGCCCAATATTTAGGAGGATGAGGAAGACACTCCTATCTGTAGCGTAAGAATATAGTTAGGAAGCAAATACTTTGGGTTTGTTTTCAGTCAGCTTTTTCCATACTTGGCAAGCTACCACAAATCCTAAGGCCCAAAAGTATTCACTGATCTAATTTATGGAGCAATGAAGATCCACATGGCACCCACTACTGGTAAGAGAATTTCTAGAACTAGCAACTCTCCAGAGCCTCAGCCGGGGTTACTTATTTATTATTTATTATTTTAATTTTAGGTAGAATCTCTGTCTGTCGTTCCTGTTGGTCTTCAATTCATTGTATCACTCAGGCTGGTCTGGAACTGGCAGCGATCTTCTTGTCTCAAATCCCCTACTGCTGGGATTACAGGCCTGCGCCAGCACGCCCATCTCTGTACCTTTAAATATGCTTAATCAAACCCGGAGTATTGACGCAGGCCTATAAATCCCAGCACTGTGGGAGGATGAGGCCGGAGGTGGGCCTCACCCCACCTCCAACTCACCCCAGGCAAATCAGCGATTTAGCCAGACCCGATATGAAAAATAAAAAGGGCTGGAGATGCAAACTCAGGTTCAATCCCTGACCCTTTTCAGCTAGGGGTAGCAAAGGGTCTTAGCGCTGGGTCACAAGAGCACCTCGTGTCGCCTGGCTGGAAATCTCCGCCCCTGAGCTAAACTTCTGTAGAGGGCTTGGTGCGGCGCTGCGCCGGGGAAGTCCGGACCTGCGTGCCAACGACTCCGGTCCGGGCGGGTCACCTCTGCGGGCTGGCTCGTCACCACGCCGGTGCCGACCGCGCCCTCGGTCCTGTCAGCGGCTTTCGCGCATGTGGGGTGGGATGGACCAACGTGGCGGGGCTGCGAGGGTTTTGTTGGGTAGGAGAATGGGACTGGAACAGGCACGATGACCCTAAGCTGGTGATCTGGGGTGTTGGAAACAAAGACATGCAGGAGTGCGAAAGGGAAATTGGGAAGCAAAGTGCGGGAGGCGGGGGAATGGAGACTGCGCTTCCAAGCCGAGGGCCGCAGGAGGGGTGAATCGCAAGCTGAGAGCGCGGTGGGAACTGGAAGCCGCCAGGGTAACGCGGCAGAGGCCGAAGGAGTGGAGACCACGACTCAGCGCGACCAGGCCTTGACAGTGGAGAGCTCGGCCTCCCCAGAACGGCCGTCGCTGGCCTCCTACCGCCTTCCCGATTTCTCTCGCGCTCAGAAGCTAGAAGGGCCGGGGGCCAAATCTCTATGGCTCCGCCTCTCGGCTCCTCGCTTGACGTCACTGAGTGATGACCTCGCCAACCAATAAGCTCTCAAAGGGTGGGCGTCGTTCGCCATAACGAGGTCTGCTGCCCTTAAGCGGAAGACTAGTCTTCTTGTGTTTATTTCGAGCATTGGTTCTGGAGAATCTAAGTTCAGTGTCTTGTAAGATGTCAGTACACGGTAGTCTGTGGCTAACTCCTTGGGAAAGCTTGAGTGAAAGCTGGCTAAAGAACCTCTTATCCGGGACCGGGGAAATGGCTCAGTGGAATAAGCACTTCCTTGGCAAGAATCTCCTACCCAAGTGTAATATTTTTGATAGTCGTCATGG
The DNA here is from genome assembly GCA_004027165.1 of Ctenomys sociabilis. Taxonomy (NCBI): domain Eukaryota; kingdom Metazoa; phylum Chordata; class Mammalia; order Rodentia; family Ctenomyidae; genus Ctenomys; species Ctenomys sociabilis. The sequence continues at coordinate 8,716 of PVKA01047794.1, forward strand.
AAACCATATTGTAGTCACGAGTGACATCACTTTGATGTAGTCGCTCTCTGGCCCCCAAAGTCCAAAACGTCTAGAGGGGCTCAAAAGGGTAGGAGATTGAAGGAGTAGCAGAAAGGGCGGCAGTAGAAAGGAGGATGTCTTCGCTCCCGAGGCTGGAGCGCCGTGAAATCTTCACATAGAAATTACACTAAGGAAATATGCTTTATAACTGTTCTCTTAACATGTGGCGTAGTTGGTGTGGAAACATTTAAATAGTGTCTTAGAGCTGTCAATGACAGGGGCAGCGCCGCAGAGGTAACTGGATGTGTGGCCACCTGGGCAATAATACTGAGCTGGGCTTGTCTCCCTGCTGCCTACATTTAGAGACACTTCGGTTCCTAGGATGGGCAACTAAGCCATCTTGGAGAAGTGAAAAATCCAAAAATACTGGTTTTTTTCCTCAATTATCGTTTCCTCCACTGTATTCTTTCAAAGGAAGAGGAAAATGTTGATGGCTTTAACACCAGACAGCAAGGAATCGCTTTCTCTCCGAGAAGCCTTCTTCACATGTGAGACAGACAGCAAGACATTTACTCCTCTGGGTAGGAAAGGAAAGATGGCGGGTATTCAATTTCAGTGACAAATCCAAACAGCTTTTAATCCGTAATGCATTTTACAGGTAATAACCAAGTGAATTAACTATGTAAAGTAGGCAAAACTTTTCAGTTCGGCCACTAGAGGTCCCTTTGTGCATGTCTAAGGCCTAGCTTCTCAGGGATGCTCTATGTTTACTAAAAGAAAATTTACAAGGCTTTCCTCTTTACCTTTTCCCTCATGCAAATACCCAATGGCAAATTTTTGAGCTTTACAGGATACATATAAAAATAAAAGATACATATAATTTTAATGCAAATAAACTATTGCATTACCATATGCATGTACTTTTTCTGAGAAAGATCATAAAAAGAATGTTAAAATACTTTCAGTTCAATGGGAGACATTTTATAAATATTTTTATTCATGCATTATATTCACTTACAACTGGGCACAGAGAGAATCATTAAGTATTCATAGACCAAATGAGTGACTCCATGCCCAGTATTTGAAAGATGAGCTAGGTTTCCTTCCATGGTCATGTGCCAACAATTCTAGTTTTCAAAAAGAAGGGTTAAGAAGCCTTCTTATTAAAAGCCAAGTGTTCACAAACAGTGCCTTCTCCTATAATCAGGCTTGATTTCTTTGAATTTTAGGATATAAGGAGTTGTATATAATCTGCAGAAGACACAATTTCCCATTTTTTTTTCCTCCCTGAGAATTGTTTGCTCATTTTCTATAGAAAGGAGTAAGCATCTTTCCAATGTCACAAGATGCCAGATACTGAAATTATTTTTATGTTAGATGATAGATGTAATTATTACTAGTGCTCGTTTAATTAGATAATGCCCCAGATCAAACATTAACAGTACTTTCTAATGTTCTGTGGGAAGACTGTACAATTATTTCATATAATTTTTCTTTTTGCAAAACTGGGGATTGAACTCAGGCCCTTGCACTTGCCAGGGAAGCACTTATTCCACTGAACCATCTCCCCAGCCCTACTTCATATAAATTTATTTATTACAGTGTCTCGCTACACATCACGGATTCTTTTTTTGCAGGGTGGGGGGGAGGTCGGCTCAGGCCGCCCTGGAGGGAGGGGCTGGCATCGCATGTGGTGCTGGGGATCGAACCGTGGTCCCTGAGAGGTGCTTTAGACCGCTGAGCTATCTTGCCAGCCCATATAATTTCAATTGTAAACTCTTTTGTTAGTATACCTGTTAGAAGCAGGCTAAAACAGAATTCCAAGTGACAATTTACTAGTTTATCCTCAAGGACAAAATCCAGGTGATAAGCCAAGGTAGCAGTTTATCAACATATCAAGGTTCCAGGAGTGTGGGAAACAAAGGATGGTGGTAGAACCATAGGAAAAAAATGTTTTTGTTTTGGTACCAAATCAAACTCAGGACCTTGCATTTGACAGGCAGGCATTTATACCACTGACCTATATTCCTGCCTCTTTTTTTTTTTTCTTATATATGTATTTGTTAGTCTTTTGAAAACAGGGTCTCCTATGTAGATCAGGCCAGCTTCAAAGTCCTGGGACTCCTGCCAAGTGTTTGGACTACAGATGGCACCATACCCACTAAAAGTTAATCTAACTCCTCTTTCCAGGAGACAGAGCCAAACTAGGCTCACGTAGCCATCATCTACATGTTTATTTTTTTTTGCCATGTGTTTTAAAAACATATTTATAATAAAAGTGTACTTTCAGTGTATCTTTAACTTTTGATACTACATGAGGCATAGGTTTAAAAATAGTTTAAAAGTAGGTGAGGAGGGGCTGGGAGATAACTGAGTAGAATAAGTGCTTGCCTGGCAAGCACAGGGTCCTGAGTTCAATCCCCAGTACCACAAAAAAAAAAAAAAAAAAAAAAAAAAAAAAAAAAAAAAAAAAAAAAAAAAAAAAAAAAAAAAAAAATAGGGGCCAGGGAGATGGCTCAGTAGAATAAGCGCTTCCTTGGCAAGCGCAAGAGCCAGAGTTCAATCCCCGGCTCTGCAAAAAAAAAAAAAAAAAAAAAAGGCAGGGTGAGGTGGTGGGGACTGTCTAATAGTTTTACCTACCCAGGACACCAATGCAAGAAGATCGCTTGAGCCCCAGAAGGTAAAAGATCAGCTTGTACAAGATAGTGAGGAAAGACTACTTTTCAAAATAATGGGTCGCGGTGACAGCTCAGTAGAATAAGTGCTTGCTTGGCAAGCACAGGGTCCTGAGTTCAATCCTCACTACCACAGAAAACAAACAAACAAAAAAAACCCCACATACAAAGCTAAGTAAAAATGTAAGTTAGTAGCAATGTAAATCCTTTATTTTCCATATTACCATTAGGATTTTTTTTTGTTTCTAAGTGTATGTATTTGGTACAGGGTCTCACTATGCAGTTCAGATGTGTAGTGATCCTCCAGTTTTTAGCCTCCCCAGCGCTGGGATTACAGGCATGCACCACCTAGCCAGGACTTGTTTTGTTTTCTGAGACAGGATCTTGCACAGTGGCATAACTGGGCAAAGGGGGCAGTCAGCCCTGGGCATGGCACATTTTTCTCTATGGTATTTAAAATTTCTAATTAACTAGGTTAACATATTTAGATATGTTGGACAGCAGCAAACAGAAAGTCTGCCCCAATGGCACAAACTGGTTATATTACTGAACTTGTGATGTATTCCAGGCTGACCTTGAGCCCACTATGTAGCCCAGGCAGGCCTCCAACTTGCAAAGATTTACCTACCTCAGCCTCCTAGGTGCTGAGGTACACCATGCAGGACTTCACTTTTAGTAGTAACAAGGTTTTGATAACAAATTAATACATAATTAGTGCCCATTAAATGATCACAAATTCAAGCTCAGTCTGGGCAACTCAGTGATTTAGCAATGTAATATATATATATATATATATATATATATATATATATATATATATATATATATATATATATATATATGGTGAGGCTGTAGCTCACCTTTTTTTCATACTGTAGCTCAGTATGAAAACCCGGGGTTCAAACTCCAGTACTGAAAAAAATAATTGATTATAACAATCTTCAAATTTCTTGAGTACTATTTTAAGATAAAGCTATTAGGAATTTCTTATAAAGGTACACAACAGAACAAGCACTATGTCTATCCGGAGTATGACGTCTAGTAGTGATATGGTTTTGAATTCTCAGAACAGAAAGTAGAGAGCAGGCATCAGTTTCCTCGTCTGCCTACTTCCTTTGTACGTTCACGTCTGGGCCACAACAGTGTCATTATCACTAGCTCCAGTAAATACCAAGACATCTGCACGCCCCCGCAAGGCTCCTTTACGCACCCGGGACCTTCCAGTGCTTTCCCTCAATTTCCCAGAACGTGTGGGCTGGAGGCTTAGGGTTATGCCTCCCGTCCTTCCTTCTCCTTGGGCGCGCCTGGAGGACAAGGCACCCCACGCCACTCGCCTTGAAGGTCTGGCGGGAGCAATCGGGCGGCACGTGACGGCACGAGCTCTGCCCAGAGGTCCTGGAGGCAAAAGTCCGACCTGCTCGGCGCTGCCCACAAGGCCCTGGACAGCGGGCCGAGCAGGAAGCGCGCGCGGAGCCGTGCCTGCTCCGTCTAGGAGACGCAGCCAGGCCCCGCAGTCAGTGCGCGGAGCCTGGGGCTCTCTGACACACACGCCCTGGAGGACATCTCCAGGCCCGGCCCAGGCGCGAGCCCCGAGTCACCAACCGGGTCCACACGCAGACTGCTGGACAGATATGCGCCTTCTCCGACAGCTGTCGGACAGCGACAAGCGAGGAGGCTCGAAGGGAGGCCCGCTCCTTCCTAGCCTTCCGAACCCGGCCCCCGAGTGTCTGTTCCCTCTGCCCCCCAAGGAACCGAGCGGCAGTGCCACTCAGAGAATCCCATATGGCGTCTAACACGCGCTGGTTTTTCCCCGAGACTGAAGGACACGCACTAGCCTAGCCCTGCTTCCAGGCCCCGCCCCACCCCGCCCTCCGTCTGGTTTTGTTTTCGTTTCGTCCCTTCCTGTCCCTTCTCTGCCAGGTCGCCGGCGGTCTCCGGTCCGGACGCGCTCTCGCCGCTGCCTTCCCGCCCTCCTCTAGCCCCTTGGGTCCCGAGCCCGGACTGCATTTCCCGGCAGCCGCCGCGGCCCGCGCCCAATGAGGGGCTGAAGATTTGGCGGCGGCGCCCCGAGAGCCGGGTGGGGGGGCTTTGTGCGCGGCGGCGGCGGCGGCGGCGGCGGCGGCGGGAGCGGCGGCCAGAGCGGAGGCGGGGGCCGGGGCCGAGGCCGAGGCCAGGGCTGCGCCCAGGGCGCCGCGGAGGGCGCGCGGACTCCGAGCGAGTCTCGAGGACCCCGCTGTCCCCGGGCCGTCACCTCAGGTTCCGTTCGGGCACCGGCGGAGGCGCAGCGAGCCCAGTCCCGCCGTCTGCCCGCCCACGTTACCTCCCCACAGCCTCGCTCCTACCGCAGCGCGCCCGGCCGAGCCCGGCCGTGGCCCTCTTCGGTGCCCGCCGCTATGGCAGGGGCGCCCGGCGCGGGGGAAATCTAGTCCCGGGCTTTTATGAGGCCTAGCTTGGTTCTTTCTCTTCCCCCCGCGGCCGAGGCCCCTGCCCCGAGACTAGCCCCACTCCGGGCCTCCGTGTCTCTCCTGTGATCGCGCTGACACGGCCCGGGGGTTAGAATGGAACAAACTGAAGGTAAAGTACGCGCGCGTGTGTGAGAGTGTGTGTGTGTGTGTGCGTGTGTGTGCGTGTCTCGAGGAAGGACATGGTGGGGAGGGGGCGATTTAGGAATGGGGCAAGGGTGAAGGGGTGACCCTGGGAGAGGAGAAGACTGGGTGCCCCGAAAGGCTCCTGGGGAGTCTAAAAGGA
>PVKA01047795.1:0-14135 GCA_004027165.1 Ctenomys sociabilis
CAGATATTATTTTAGCAGATATCTCTTATCAGTGAATTAAGAGTGTAGCTGCTTACTTATTTTTTATACCTGAATTATATCAAAAATTCAATAATTATTTTCCTAGTGGATGACCGTAGTACTAGAAGCCGACATAATATCCTGTCCAACCACCATTAGTGCAGATCTTGCCTCTCATAGAATTATGTAGAAGCACAGCTTTATCTATTCCAACTATACTGTCTATACACACACATCATGATTTTTTTCTTTCTACACCCCTTCCTTTGTCTACACCTGTCAAAAAAGGGCACTCCATTGTCATTCAACTAACTTAGGTGCTTGAACTCGACAACACAATCCAACACAGTCCAGCATTCTACAACCATAGTGAGTTATTCAAAGAAATTGCTGACCGTAGCCATTTTGTTAAGGTGTCTTGAAACTGTCTGAGTGACATTTGTACTTCAATAAAATGAAAAGAGAAAAAAAATTGATATATATATATATATATATATATATATCAATGTACAGTATAAATATGTTCAATTACTTGTGTCAATTAAAGCACAATTAGTGATAAAAAAATGAAGTAACATGAAACCTTTTAAACTATTATAGTGCTATTAGTGATAAGAGACATATGGTATAATAATGTCTGTAAGTATAATATCATGTATGCACCTTATATGATGCCAAAACATGATGAAAACGGTTTACAATGTATTAATTTATCAATCCATCTTGTCAAGGTAACTTAAAACTGTCTCATTGATATTTGTACTTCAATAAAACAAAAATAAAAATAAAGAAAAAAAATAAATAAATCAAGACCTGGAAGGAAGATGCCCTAGGGAGCCACCAGATTCACTTAAGAAGTACACTTTCTGTGTTGGTCCCCTGAGATCTGCAAGCATGCATGTCCCTGCCACAAAGCCTCATCTGACAAATGTGAACAGGCAGCCAGAAGTACCTGCTGCTCAGGGGGGAGCTCAGAGGGACACTGCAGGGGAACAGAACGCAATGGCCTTGCTCTCAGACAAGACTCCGTGCCCTTCCCACAAGATTATCTGAGCTAGAAACAACCATAAATAGCAATCAGTTAACTGGAAATAAAAGGAATGTGTCAAGAAATGCCAAGTAAAATAAGCATGGAAAATTTGGTGGACGATGGAAGTTTGCCCTCTGATGTAGACACGCACTGATCCTCCAAAGATATACAGTTGGGAAAGATGTGCTCAGGTCAGGATGGAGGCCTCCAGTGCAGCATGACTCTCAGCCCAGCCCCAGCCTTTGCTGCAGCCTCACAGGAGGTGTATTAGAAGGCTCAACACTGAGGAAGCCAGGGCCAAATTGTTAGTTTATTTCCAAAGCTTGGTGTGGTATCTCGGCGCAGCTGTCACGATCTATTCATTACTTGTTTGTTCTCCTTTCTTTATCCCTCTCAGGGTCCCCTTTGTCTGAGACCCCCAGATGTAGAAGCCATACCAGCAGCTCTCAACCACAAGACACTTTCCTTCTCCTCTCCTCTTTGCTGACCTGAGTACAGTCCTCATGGGGCCCAGACAAACCAGGATATCAACGTACAGGAGCCAAGGTGACCCAGTCAATGGAGAGGGCAGCATTGTTCTGGATAATGACATCATAAGAGGCAGCGTTGCTGTGGATATTGATAGATGTACTCGTGATTTTATCCCTTCATGCAAAACCAGCGAAGAGATCCTTTGGAGAAAATAACTCCTTTGAGGTTTTTCAAGTCATCCTGGGGCAATGTGTCTTCTTCCAGCCTATACCACAGGGCCAAGCACAATGGCCCAGAGCCACCTTCCCCTTTCTATCAGTGCCACAAGCCCCTCCAAACTACCCTGTCAGTGTTTCTGTCCCTTGAACTGTCACCAATGTGCACTTGTGACAATGTGTGTACATCACGCACACTGACTTTGGAGGCCAAGACCACAGCAGACACCTGGGTTTTCTGCTACTGAAACTGAAAAACAGTCCTCAAGAAAAAAGGTGTCAAGGTCCAGAGGGACACCATTTTCCATCAAAACATTGTAAAATGAGTAGAGGGTTCACATGACGCTCGTGTCTTGGTATGTGTTTGATTTTTGTAGAGCGTGGGCTGCATATCTGCAGTGATACTTACATATATGATGCATGTGTTACCATGGTGAATACCAAGCACTTTTTAAATAGAACTATAAATAGGTGCAAATGCTGCATTTTCCATCACCACAGAAATGCGGAAACCTGGGCCTTCATCATTCTGGACATTTTTTATTTCATTATTTGTGCTCACGCCCTGCTCGAATACTGCTGTGGGAGAGCCCTGCAACTATGATTACGCCAACTCAGCCACCACAGTTGAATGCTCCTTTCAGACAGAAAATCACTCATCCTTGGGGAAGAAAAGTCCTTCCTTGTTTTTTTCTTTATTCCCAGATGTGAAATCTATATTTTCAATGTTAAAGATAATATTAAAAGCATGCCTTCAAGTAACAATTTCTGTGTCTACCTGGCTCTAAAAGAAACTATCGTTTCAAAGTTTTGAAAGATTTTTATGCATTTTTAGGCAAGAACTAGTTCTAGTTATCATGGAACTAAGTGTTTTGACTCCTAATTCTGATATTTCCAGAACAGAAAATAAAAATTTAACATGGACTTGACATCTTCATCACAATCATTGATTTATCTGTTCCTGGCATCTGTGCTAGAACTTGCATAGCTTCTGCTAAATTTATGTCTCATTTGAGCAAAAATCTACTTGGAGGTTTAGTCCACTTATTCTGAGATATGATGGTTTCCTTCTTATCAACTAAGCCACATATTAATTAATCATTAAATGAGGTTATTGGAGTTGAAATTGATTTACATATGTTAAGGGCCACCAGATAGCTCCGTGGACTACAGTGCCTCCTCATACAAATGCAGCAGCTGGGGTTTGATCTCCAGCATGCCATGTCAGCCCCACCCTCGGGGCATGCTGAGACAGGGACTGAGACTGTGCATGGTGTCGAACACCTGTAATTCCAGTACTTGGGAGGCTGAAAACAGGAGAATCACTGTAAGTCCAGTCTACATAGTGAGACCTTGTATACCCTGTACATGCTATAGACCCTGTACTAAATACATGAAAAAGGTATATTAAATACATGTGCTAACCTCCCACAATAATGTAATATTAATGTGTATTACTAATATCCAATTGTCTTTTTAAAAAACACTTAATAAACACCTACTAAGTACAAGGCATATAATAAGGCACGGAGAATTCAAAAAAATAAGCAAGAGAATCCCTACTCCAAGGAGCTTGCCCTTTTTGCTAAAGGCTCAATGAGTTCCCTTGGATTTTCATGTTTGGTGGAAGTCACATTAAATGACCTGTCACATTTCTTTTAACCTTAAAATTCTGAGATGCTAAACTTACTTAACTCAACTGCAAAGTTCAAGGCTAAATGAACACAAACATCAGAAAGATACCGTTTCTCTGGTTGAGTTATTTCATGCATTGTCCACTTTGCATCATACTGGTGACAGATAGACTTGGCTGGATCCCCTGGGTGTGAGGTGCAAAGTTTTCTTGTCTCCCTGCCTCACCCCAGGGCCATCTGACCCATGTGCTCAGCGTCCTACCAAAGCAAGGGGCCCCTGGGACAGGGCAGGCTTCATTCAGCCAGAGTTTTTCTAGCAGAAAACTGAACAAGGAGGACCATCTTATTCTAAATGTGAGTTTGGGTTTCATGAATTTAAATTACATATGTATGGAAAGGGAGACCATACTTTTTTTCAACATGGATGCTTCAAGGTGACCCACTCCACGGAATGCCTGGAATGCATGCAAATGTCCCAAGCCTTTACTGCTGTTCTCCTTAAGGAGAGCATGACTAGCAGAACTGTCAGCTGCTCGTGTAAGACAGCAGAGGCTGTGGGAGCCCATACAGTAGGCTGTGGGGTTGCAGAAGGAGAGGAGGCCCCTGTGGAACTCCTGAGGATGCCACTCGGTCCCCTCTGCTGGAGCAGCCCTGGTGTTCAGGATGTACCAACAGAGCCATGAATTGATGTGCCAGCCTCCCTGCTGGCCTCTGGCCTCCAGAAGGTCCCCTGCTGAGTCCTACAGCACCCTGTGTCACCTACGGGTACACCTCCTTGCCACACCACTTTCCATCTCCTGCTTCTCAGCTAGCCACCTTTACCAACTGTAGCAGAGGCTGAACACTGGGAACCTCTGAGCAGAGTCCAGCACACAGATGGCTTTCCTTGGCTCCCGCTGTGTTTTTCAAAATCTTGGTTTGGATACAATATTTCAAACTAGGAGATTTCACACACACACACACACACACACACACACACATATTTCCAACTTCTCTTAAGAACTCAGAAGTTCTGACAATTCTGGCTTCATGTCCCCATCTGGCAAAAAACAGCAGACACCGAGCAGACCCTGGCTGACTTCACCTGCACCATTGCTTTCTGTGGCCACTCTATCATCACCTCCTCTGCATTCTCCTTGGTCTTTCACCCACTGTGGGTTCTGCTCACCCTGCAGTTGTTAAAAAGGTGTGGACCTGTGACTTACAAGATGAACTCCAAACTAGTGTTCTAGGATTCCCTGAGTTTTACCATACACAATGCTACTGTCCAGTACCTGATCTCTCTTTCAAGCTTCTCTGCCTAATGGATCTTAAAAATACTTTGCTTTCCACCTTGCTTCATAAAAGCAATATTGCTGGCTTCTCACCATGTGCTGGGCATGGAGAGAGCAAGAGCTAATGATGTTGGCACTCAGGAAGCTGCTCTTCAAGCTAATGTTCTAAACAGTGCTACAGAGAGATAGCTGCTGTTGTGCTGGAAGGAGAGGGGCTACTGGAGTTCATGAAAAGGGCACTGATAACCATTTGGAGGCTTCCTGAAGGAAGCCATATCTAATCCAAGGTAGGAGGTGGGTAGAGAGTTCCCCAGGCAAGAGCAAAACCTGTCAGGAGCAAGATGGAAAGGAGCAGTGAGATTTGTGTGTAGGCTCAAGGTGGGCAAGAGCTGGAGCTGCAGAAGCAGGCAGGTTCTGCTCACAGCTTATCTTACAGCACCAGGAAGACCTTAAGAGGGTTTTTTAGAAAGAGAGTGGCACATTCAGCTTTGTGGTTTATGAAGAACAACATGGACTGCTTCTGGAGAGTAAATCTGAGGGAATATGAGGAAAAGAAAAGCCATGTTTAAAAAGACCAAGATGTCTCAAGGAGGCCAGACCCAAAAGGTCATATGTCACATGATTCCATTTATATGAATTAGTCACGTACCTGCTCAACAGTTACAACCATCCCACATATATTTTCTGAAAATACATCACCAACTAGGCATTACCGGGGGAAAATAATAACCACAAAGACACAGTCCAGCTCCATGTGTCTCATCCCTAGCCAAGCTACAAGCTTGGCTTGAGTTTATAGTAATCCATTATGGTAGACCCCAGAAATTAATGGATTTAGTTTCTCTGATACTCAGTTTCCTTATCCCTAAAACATGAGTGGTAATAGTACACGTACCTTACGGGGACATTAAAATGAAAAAGCACTTAGCATACTTGAAGTACAGCAAGTACTCAGTAAGGACTAAGCATTCATATCACTACATATTACTGCTAAAAGTAATGCTCTAGTAGTTTGCATAGATGCCAAAGTAAAGCCCTACTGGAGGGAGAGACATCTCCTAGAGAAAGGGGCATCAGCCAAGGCACACAGGTAAGAAGAAATTAGCCAAACCAAGGAGAATGCAAATGAATTTAGAGGGAGGAAACCTAGAAGTATCTTCCAGGTGGATCCACATGCAGAGAGAACAGGAAGCAAGAGAGGCCCTGAAACAGTCAGGGCAGGGAAAGCAGCTTTACCAGATGTTGGATGGCTCCATTACATAAGGAAACCTATATCTCAACAGAAAATAGCATCCAGTAAATAGTCCAGCACACAACAGGCACTTAATAAAGGGTGAGATGGTTTGTTCGAATTACCACAAAGTATCTGCTGAGACCAACTTGGCTTTCTTGGAAACTTAAATAAACACAAAACAACAACAAAAATCTTCCTTCTAAGAGCAACAAAACGTTGCTGTCTGCTGGATGCAGACCAGAATTTGCCTTTGAAGCAGTCTCTCCCTTTGTTCTCAGGGTAGTAACTTGGTGCAGCCCTCTTAATTATGAAGTAAGGAAGTTATCTTAGAATTAGCTGGGAAACTTTTACAAGAACTAAGTTCCTGCAGTTAAAGCAATGAGTACTCTAGCAAATTAATTGGGCTATTTTAAAAAGTACATTTTTATTTGCAGGACACAGACTAATGAAACTGGGGATTTATTAGTTACACCAATTACTTCTAATTTTTCATCCTTGCCAGCCCTGGACATATTGGGTCAGGATACATCTTAAGGGGCCATTGGATGGGACACCTGAAAGGAAATTCACTTCATGGTCTTTCAAAGATCTCTCATAGGCTTCTTGCCTTCTCAAAGACAGGCTCTCACTCTGTGGTGTACATTTTATACCCAAAACATCCCAGCATTTCTTGGCCTTCCGGCTAAGATCAAGTATTTACCCAAAATATTCCACACTCTGTAGCCCTTCTTTGGGGACAGACTTACAGAATGTCCTTGGCCAACCCAATTGTGTGGTCCTTCTCAACTTCCCCTTTCTCTTTCATCCATATCTACCTATCCTCAGCTTGCTTTCTTATCTGACAGCCCAGGACTTTTCCTGCTAGCACTTGGAACACACACTCACTTGTCCCTGGTTGCTATCCATACTGTTCACAGCACACTCTTCAACAGTCACTTTCTTTTTGTCCCTACATTTTTATTAAACACTTGACAAGGAGCTGAGTCACTAAGTTTACTGGGAATCTCATAAATGCCTGATATTTTTATTCCCAAAGAAAGGGCTCTCTATGGGGGCCTCCCTTAGGACAGGTCTTGTATTGAACAGCTTCTCAGCACAGGAAACACAGCCAGTTGTTGGGTGTAATTTCTTCCTGATTTTCATTCTTTATTAACATAAGAAGCGATACTAGAACTTGAGGAGCTTCCACACTTCTCCAACCCAAAGCTCGCATTTGTGGGTCAGTGTGGAAAGACTTGCTCTAGTCTTTTTCCCATTGTGATCTCACTTCCTCTTCCTTCACCACAACCACCACCACCACCTCTGTCATCAAAGTTTTCAAGCAGAGAATTAAGTTCAGCACATGAATCCTGAACCCTGGGCCTCCAAGGCCCTGCAGGGCCTCAGGAGAGCAGTTTGTGGGATGGGGGTTCAGATGGGGGGAGTCGCAGGCCGCCAGACCGGGAAGCTCTTCACTCATTCTGCCCCAGGGTCCTCCGCAGCCAGGGAGGGGTCTCAAGCTCTTCCACCTGAGGCGTGGAGGTGACCTTTGCGCTCCAGCTCTCTCCCCTGCTGGGCCTGTCTCTAAGGAAACGTGGAGCACCAGTGATACAGGCCACACAGAGAGCTCTATTGAGGCCGGGCGAGGATGCATCTCCGTGGAGAACGGCGTGGGCAGGAGGTGAGGAGGGTAAAAACCCACAAAATCTGTGGGTTACAGACATTTCTTTTTGGATAAAAGACAAAATTCCAAATTCTGCCCCGCCCTATCACATTCTTCCCAATATTTTCTTTCCTCGGCGTTTTTGTCGCACACTTAATGCACAGAATTATCACTGCTGCCACCTGCTCCTCCCGAGAGAGAGCTAGCATGGCCAGCAGAGCAAGAAGAAGCACAAGCACAGAGAGTGACCCCGGAGTCCCCAGTGTTGCTCCAAGCACTGCCTTATTTGTATTTGGAAAATGTGGCTGCATCCCTCCACTACTCCCTCAAAAGAAAACACCTATAAAAGGAGAGGCCTGCCCCGCGGAGGACAGGGAGGTGAGATTCAACTCACACAGGCTGCAGCGGAAGAATCACCATCGGCAGGAAGCAGCCCAGAAATAAAAACGGATCCCCACCTCCCACTCACCCAAGTTAAACTTGAAAGGAACTGGAAATGGCCACAGCTGGGCTGGCACGGCCCTGGCCTGGCAGTGCCCTTGGGCCTGGCACCCACAGGGTTTGCTCTGAGTCTTGCCTCAGGGCTTGGCTGATCAGCGGGAGCCCCTGAACCACACTAAAACAACGCTCTCAAGTGTGTTTTTAGTTACCGTAGTGCGTGCTCTGAACCTGGCTTTTCTTCTGGGAAAGAAGTATAAAATTAGAAGACTGGATGGAACCTTCAAGATGATTAAACTACACGATTTTTTTCTGTTTTAGTTCCTGTATCTGAGATGTGGAATGGGGGTGAATGGTTTTTCTAAGGTCCCACAGCAAAAAGGAAAAAAGTAGAGCCAGGAATATAGCTCAGTGGCATAAGCACCTGCCTGGCAAGCACAAGGTCCTGAGTTCCATCCCTGGTACAGGAAAAAAAAAAAAAAAAAAAAAAAGGAAAAAATTGGCATAATCCCAGAATTCATAATAGCTAAATCTTGGACATTGCATGGCTCAGTCTCAGGAGTCTGCTGGTCATTTTTCAGAGGAGGCAGCTGAGGTCCAGGGTGACTTCAATGAGCCTTCCTATCCTTCTGAGATCCTGGTCCTGGACCAAGACAGGGGAAGTCCTGAGAGGTGTGAGTAGATGCAATCCAAATGTCACTCCTCTTCTCTATTTACTAAATTCAAAGACAGTGAGGAACTGGGTCTTAAAAGCATCTATCCAGGATCTTGCCTCATAGAGAGAAAAAATTTTTAATATTGAAGACTACCACACACTGAAAAATGAATATGTTATCTAAGGTGAAAAAATTCTTCTAATTTAGGAAATTTCAAGGGAAGTAATTATATAATGTTTTATTTACTTGATAAATACAGGGACAAAAATACAAATCATAATACATATAACTGCTAAAACATCTGCTCACAGTTAGATTTTAATGTTAAATAAAATAGAGAGATAGATCAATTATTTGGAAATAAAAAGTATTTAGAAAATAAAAAGACAGGGTTAGACCTTTGATAACTCAAAGGTCTAAGCATCCACCTGGCAAGCACAAGCACCCAGGTTAGATCTCTGACACAGCATGCTGTGCCAGCCCTGGAACATCAGGTATGCTATGCCAACCATGAAACCCAGGTGTGGGGGCCCATGCCTGTAATCCCAGAACTGGGGAGGCTGAGACAGGAGGATCACTATGAGTCTGAGCTGCATAGTGAGACCCTATACCAAATAAATAAATAAATACAATTTTGCCAGCCCCATCCCTGGGCATGCTGAGCTAATCAACAAGACTGCATGTAGTGGTACACAGCTGCATTACCAGTGCTAGGGAAGCTGAAAACAGGAGGATCACTGAGTCCAAGCTGCATAGTAAAACCCTGTACCAAATAAATTTAAATATGTGTGTGTGTGTGTATTAGAAAATAAAAACAGAGATCAAAAGGGACAAAGAGAAAGAGAGTAAAATAGTATACAAGACACTTAGAAATCCATTCAGAAATGCATCCAGTGCAGCTACAGACACATGAACATACTCATGTGAAATTACTAATAGTCAAGGAGTAATATATTCATTTTGTGACTTTAAAAAATATTTCCACCAAAACATTGAAATGCTTGTTGTATTTTCCTAGCTGTAGGCATAAATAAGTTTTTCTGTTCCTATCAACCAAATGGATGGAATTAAACATTGGAGAGAAAAACCCTGCCCTGAAGTTTAGCACCTTTTTTCTGTGTAGCAACAATAATTTCTCCAAAGATGACTAAGAGAAAAAGCATTAAACATTCTAGAACTAAAATAGAAAAGAAATACAAACGTAGTTCAATGCTAAGAATATAAAGAAATCATGAATTTTTTTAAAAACTGAATTTTTCTCTAGAATCCTCTTTGCCAATTTATGAAAGAGAATATTTTCACCACAGTAGCTAATTTTGAAATATACTAGAGAGGGATAGTGCCAAAAAAAATTAGAATGGTATTGGCATAAAAAAATAGAAAAATAGAATAACAAGAGGACCAAGAATTAAACTCTCACATCCACAATCAACTGAATCTGGACAAAGATGGAAAAAACATGCATTGGAGAAAATATAACCCCCTCAGCAAGACCCTGCACTAAATAAATTAAAAAAACAAAGATAACCTCTTCTACAAATGATGTTGAGAAAACTGGATATCCACAAGAGATGAAAACCAGATCCTTATCTCACCCTGTAGAAAAATCAACACAACATGACCAGATACCTTAATTTAATCTCAAACCATTGAAACTACTAGAAAAAACCATAATGGAAACGTTTCAAGATACTGGCACAGACAACAAATTCTTGAAAATGGCCTAAAAAACAAAAGCAAAAGTTGACAAATAAGATTACATCAAATTGAAAATTTTCTGCACAGAAAAGGAGAAATCAACAGAATACAGAGGTAGCCTAGAGAGTGAGAGAAAAATCTTTGCCAGATGTTCATATGGCTGAAATTAATATGGAGAATATATATAAAAAATTAACATTGAAATGTTATGTAATCACTTTAAGAATGGGCAGATGATCTGAGTACATATCGCTCAAGAAAATAAATGCAAATAGATGTATGGTGTACCTAAAGAGAGTCACCTAAAGACAAAAATTCTCTCAGGCTTTCACAGAGAGCATATTGATCAAGAAATTCCGTGACTCATCTAGATGGCTGACACTGACTGAAGGTCTACAAGGCACTGTACATACTTCTAGCGTAAATCCTGAGGGGATTTGACTGACCTTGTCAGACAGCAAAAATTATATTTTTAGTTATATAGGTCTTGCTTTAACTTGGTCTTAACCATCCAGCAGAAAAGTATAACCATGAGTATTAAAAAGTATAGCGATATTAATATGTTGAGCTGTAAAAGGCTTAAATCAACAATTCCTGACAATTGCCAGTTGTGTTGATAACTCATTACTATTATGGGCTATTGAGCTATATTGGGTTATTTTAGTACCTACAATCTTTGGACTGGCATCAAGTATGAACAGGTCCTTTAAAGTCATCTAGAAATACAGCATCTCTAACTGCAATGGAACACCCATCTCTGAAAAAAACAAACAGAAAAGGGGTATGTAATGGGAGTCATGGAAGCAAGAAAACTGATCAAATGTGTGCAGGTGGGACTAGACCTCAGTGCCTAAAGCAAACAAGCCACCTCCATCCTGAGGTAAACATCCTCTCTGGTTAAAGTCAGCTGTTAGTCATTAGGCAACTGTGTCACATGTTACTAACTTTGAAAAAGTATAAAAAACCATTTTGTTGTGAAAGAAAAAAATACATATATGTATACACAAGATAGGATAAATATGCAGCTACTTTCTCTTAGTTCATTGAGATGAAAGGTTTGTGCTAATATTGTTTAGACAAGATATCAGTTTGGGAGTGGGACCACCCAAGGCCCTCTGGATCCTCACTCCAGCCAGCACCCAGGCTTGGCATGTGAGTGGAACTTCCTCTATCAGACAGGCCCAGTGTGGAACCCTGTGGCAGAACTCCCTGAAGAGAGGCTAGAGACAAGACCCACCCAGGTGACCCAGGGGCAGGACATCTTGCCAGAGTGGCATAGTCGATTCACATCCAAGGGCTGCAGCAGGAAGAAGTGGAGCATAGCAACCAGACCCAAGCCACACCCACCTGGATGAGTTTGAACTTGATAGATCCAGACCTGGTGCTAAGGTAGTAACTCTATCAAAGCTCTATACCAAAGGTCAGAAGACAGGGCTCTACAAAATGACAAAGAGAAAAAGAAAGAGCAAAACGCATTCTCAAGCCCTGAGCCCACCCACAACAAATGCAGGAGACAACAGCATAGAGGAAATTGGAAATTACACACCCAAAATCTCTGAAATAATAGCATTAGAAGTAAAAAACAGCTGCAGAAAGGTACAGAGGAAATCAGATCAAAATAATTTCTGAAGTAAAAAAAGAAATGATAACTATAATGAAACATTAAGTGCTTCTAAAAAGACACTGATTAAAAAATAGAGAATAGAAAAATGATGGAATCCTTAAATGAGTAATATAGGAAAGAAACAGAATGCATGAAGCAAATTCAAAGTGATATACAGGAAATTAAAATCTCAATCACAAGCTGGCAAAACCATGAAAATAGACTTTCAGACCTTGAAGACACCATTGCAGCTACTGAAAAGGTAAGAAAATATCTCTTAAAAACAACTAGGATGTAGGAAAAAAATAATTCAACATCTACAAGACGATGCAAAGATGAACAATATAAGACAAATAGGCATCAATGAGAAAGGAGTCAATACAAACGATATAAAAGAATATGGATGAAAATAATAGCAGAAAACTTCCCAAATATGGGGAAACAATCTGACATCCAGGTAACTGAAGTATATAGAACTCCAAATAACCTCAACCCAATTGAAACCATATCCAGACATATAATAATCAAGATCCCAGAAATTGAGCAGAGGAATAGTATACTAAAAACCACTAGAGAAAAGAAACAGATCATATTTAAAGGAAAACACATCAGAATAACAGAAGATTTCTCTTCATAAACCATCAAGTCAAGAAGAGCATGGAACAAAGCACTTCAAGTCTTATAAGAAAGCAAATTCCAACCTAGACTGACATATCCTGCAAAACTCTTTTTCAAGTTTAATGGAGAAGTGCAATACTTTCAGGACAAAGAACAACTAAAGAATTTCATAACAATAACCTAATCAAATACTGTGTACTCAGAATTGATTATAGATTTGTACATATGGTTTGCTACATTCTGGCCTCTTATTTGGATGTACAATTTTAATTTTAGAGCATTATTTTGAAATGTTTGATTTTTAATTAATCAACATTTAATTTTCTTAATATGCTCTAATTTTAATTTTTGCTTTATGATTTATACTGTTTCTTTGACTTACAATCTACTTATAAGACATGGTACAATATTTTCTCCTAGGATTAGAAACTTTAAAAAGTGTATTTCCATTGACTTTATATTATTTCTTCCTTGTCTTTTACACACACACATACACACACACACACATACATATATGAAAAAATATGTATGTAACCTGACACAAGATTGATACTGTTTGGTGGAAATCATCAATGACCTTTTAAATGGATTCATCTAATATAATTATGTTTTACATAGCCCTGCATGACTACCATTTTGAGAGCTCTTTATTCTTTATCCAGGACCATACAGCTTCTTCTCTTGCTTCTGAATTATGGTCTTTGTTATTTGGAGTTATTAGAACATTTCAAGTTTGTATAAACAGAAAATATTTTACTTTAGTTGTCAAAGGTATGTTTGCTAAGTATAAAATTCAGGGAGGACAGATTTTTCTTTTTTTATTAATTTTATTGAGAAACAAATAGCAATGAGACAGTTTCAAAACAGGTTAGTAGGACAGTTACAAAGATTAATACATTGCATATTGTTGTCTTCATAGTGGTTATTCATAGTACAAGATGCAAACATGATATCCTGTCTGAAAACACTATTAGAACAAATCTTTCTTCTTGTTGGTTTAAGAGAAAGTAGCTGTATATCTATCCTATTTTGTATATGCAGAGATAGATAGGTAGATAGATAGATAGATAGATAGATAGATAGATAGATAGATAGATAGATAGATAGATAGATATAGATAGATAGATATAAATTTCACTACAAAATGGTCCTTCATTTAAGTCCCCCTTTTTTGTTTAGTTTTGCCAGAGATAGGTATTCCATTGTCATTTAAATATTATAGTTATGTGAACTCAGCAAAATAATCCAATATAGTCTAGTAGTTCATAACAGTAATGAGTTATTCCTAGGGCTGGCATTGTCAGAAGTTATTGAGATATTTTTTCTCAATCTTTTGAATTAATTAGTCTAGTTTCTTACCCACTTGCTCTTTTTTTTCTAATGTGGAATAAAATGCTATTTAACTTTTTCTTATGTAGCTAATATTTTTATGTATATGTTTGAATGTTTTTTCTTTACAATTAGTTTTGGACAATTTCATTTTTGAGCATATTTGTATGATTTTATTCACATTTCTTGTGCAAAGGTTCATTTTTCTTGGAAATGTGGTGCTATAATTTCAACTAAATTTAGACATTTTTAAATCTTTAAATATTTATTGCCTACTCCTTTCTACTTTGAGA
>PVKA01047796.1:0-14134 GCA_004027165.1 Ctenomys sociabilis
ATAAAATAAAAAAAAAAAAAAAAAAAAAAAAAAAAAAAAAAAAAAAAAAAAAAAAAAAAAAAAAAATTCCCTTTTTAAATAATCACATCTTTATCAGCCTGTTCCTAGTCTGGAAAATATGATCATTTCAGAAACTATATTTCTTTTTTTAAAATTTTATTTGTTTGAGACATTATCTACTATACGCAGTTTAGGCCTTAAACTCACTTTATAGCTCAGGCTGATCCTGAACTAGAAACAATCCTCCTGCCTTAGCCTCCTGAGTGCTAGAATTATAGGGTGTACCACAACACCAGGCAAGAAACTATATTTCTGTAATAAAAATCTTTCATTTATAATAGTAACCATTTTTGTTTTTTTTTATACGCTATACGTTAGTGGTATAGCGTATAATGTTGAAGTCTGTAATATCAACAGTAATTTATCCAACTTTTCCCCATCCATTTTGTTTATTAGATTTATTCTGTGAATATATACTGTTACTAAGTGCCATACTGAGGGGATGGCACCTGGAGACAAAAGTAACCCAGATAATGACCTTGACTGCATGGAGATTATGAGGTGGAAGAGGCAAGAATGAAACAGAATCACCAATGAAAGTGTAACACAGGTTTTGAAAAGAAACATATTTTATTTCCTGCCCTCTCTTTTTTAATGCTAGTAATTTAATCCAGGCCCTGGTATACAGCTAGGGAAAAGCTCTATTGCCAACTAATATAAGTGTCAGCCCTAGTTCACACATGTTTTAAAATATTAAGATCAGGAAGCAAAATGTCCCTAAATTCTGACATCATGGTAAGGATAGAGAAATGTGAAAGAAACAATGGAGGAAGGAAAAAAAACATGAGGGAAAACAGAGGTGGCAAAGCAATTAGGAGAAAAAAAGGCAAATATGCCTTTGATGACACTGCTGGTCTCTTTATGGGCTGCACTCTACAGGTACTCCTGGTATTTTCTTTTTCTAATTTTTTAGTGTTTCCTTCCCCTCTGATACCAACATACTTAAGTCTTAATTATCCTGAGAAGTCTTCTGAAGATTTACCATGTCCTAATGGATTATAATCATTTTCTCTTTTGACAACCAGAAGAAAATAGTCGAGCACTGCAAAGTCTAGTATCTCAACACCTACCATAGCAACCTTTGTAATTTGGTTTTAATTTCTATGGAAATTGCTTGTTTTGAAGATTACACATCAAAACTGCTTATGGAAATTGCTTGTTTTGAAGATTACACATCAAAACTGCTTAACTGCCAAAAACTACAGCCTTTTTTTTAGTTCTCAGTCCTTGTTTTTTTGTCTTTTTGAGAGAAGCCACACTATGCAGTTCAGGATGGCCTTAAGCTCACATTGTAGCCCACCCAGGCTCATCTCAAATTTCCTGCCTCAACCTCCCCAGTGCTGGGATTACAGGCATGTGCTAAGCAGAGGACAACCACCTCATTCTCAAAAAGGCTGTCACCACCTCTTTCTTTTTTCCTTCTTTTCTTTTTTTTTTTTTGTTTTGCGGAACCGGGAATTGAACTCAGACCCTTGTGCTTGCCAGGGAAGCACTTATTCCACTGAGCCATCTCCCTGGCAAAATTATTTATTTTTATTTTTTATTTATTTTGCGGAACCGGGGCTTAAACTCAGGGCCTTGCACTTGGAAGGCAAGCGCTTATTCTACTGAGCCATCTCCCCAACCCCTTACCACCTCTTTCTTAAACCAAAACCACTTCAGGTTTGTCAACAGCCCAATAGTTATGTGTCCCTTTCTGAGGCACTCTGTATAGTGAATACCTACATTGACATCAGTCAGGCCTGAATATCAGGTGTGACAAGCTTGTGCAAGGTAGCTGTCTTTTAAGTCTGTTTCTTCCTTTGGCAGGCAGAGCACCACCACTGACCTAAGTGGTAAAAATCAAATGAAACAATGTGTCACAGTGTTCTAAAATAAAACCAGCCCTTCCACCTTATTTTCTATATATTCTACAGGTACCCATGGCCTGTAGATATGGCTGTTCCATGTGTTTCTCTCTCTCTCTCTCTTCTTTTGTTTTTTGGCGGTACCAGGGATTAGGCATTTATACTGCTAAAACAGAATCTTCCTGGCCCTGATTGTGTTTATTTTGACTCTGCATTTCATACTATCTACCTCTGGATCTCACACATCCTAATGTTAACTCCAAAGTCTAGGTAATTTAGGTCTCTTATTTTCCTCACTATTTTTCAGCTTCAGTTCCACATTTTCAACTACCTGCTGGAGAATCATTCAACTGGATGATATGCCTATATCTTACACCAAATGCAAAGTCTCGATAGGTTTAAAACCAAATCTCATCTCCTTCAACTAGTTCTTCCTATCTACTCCCCTAAAGGCACAGTAGCTCCCCAGTAATTTGTCTTCACAGGTTGAGGTTGTGTTTGACTCTTCCACTACTAAACCCTGTAGATTCTACAGCTGTAGCATCTCTCATTATTTGGCTCACCTTTTCATTCTTACTATAATTTTTTTAGTTCACTGTCTACCCTTTGTTTTACTATGTCATCATTAGTAGCAGTTCTAAAAAAAATTAATTCCATAAATAGTAGGGGCCAGATCCAGAATATAAAGAATTTATCAGAAATACTGGAATCACTGAGAGCAGATAACAATTCCAAATGTTTGGTAAGTGTATAGTCTGAGGTAAGAGACAATGTGATTCTGGGTTGTTTTTTTTTCTTTTTGGTACCAGAGATCAAACTCAGAGCCTTGTGCTTGTCAGGCAGATTCTTATACTGCTGAGCTATATCCCCAGCCCTGTTTTGTTTTTTTAAACTTTAGAGATGAATAATTACTTGTAGTCAGGAGGCAAGAAATCAACATAGAATAAAAATGCATAGATTAAAAAGGAAATTTTATTCATTTTTTTACTATCAGATATTCTTTAACTGTGATGTTCTAGGCATAGTGCTAACTACTAGGTATACAATGGCACACAAAATTAGACAGAGAAGTAGTCTTTGCAAATCTTCAAATTTAGTAAGGGAGGCAAATGTTAATCACATTATGCACATACTAATTTCCCCCTTTCTGTAGCCAGTTCTACTCAAAATATATGATTTTTTTTTTCTTTTTTGGAAACAGGGCCTCACTATGCAGTTCAGGGTGACCTTGAGCTCACTTTGTAGCTCATGCTGATCCTGAACTTGTAATGATCCTCCAGCCTTACTTAGCTTTCCAACTGCAGGGATTACAGGTCTGTGCCACCAGGCCTAGGTTTTTTTTGAGCCAGGGTCCTGCTGTATAGCTCAACTCACTATGTAGCCCAGGCTGACTTCAAATTTGGAACAATCCTCCTGCCTCACCCTCCTGAGTGCTGGGATTATAGGCATGTGTCACAATACCTGGAAATGCTGGATATCTTTTGAGTCCAATTTTTTTTTCTTGAATTTTATTAAAATTTTTAAAAAAAATTTCTGGGACAGTGGAGCCTGTGTAGTGTTGCCACTACTCCGAGGAGAAGACTGTTGGTATTGGCAAAGTTGAAGTTAGGACTGGAGGCACTTTGCTGTCTTCAGTTAAGTTGAGGGTATAAAAATGCAGAGCAATAAAACCCTTAACTTGGAGAAGCAGAATCATACTGCAAGGAAGCATAATCAGCATCACCACCAGCTGCTGCTGCCACTGCCACTGCCAAGACCACCATCAATACTGGCAAATGGCACCAGGCCAGTTGCCAAAATGAAGGTTTGACTATTGACATGAAGAATTTTAGGAAATCAGGATAGAAGACATTTACCCAACATAGCTGCCTCTCTGTGGGCAATCTTTCCCCTGATATCAAGGAGAAATGAAACTATTTGAGAAATATAGGAAAGCAGAAGTTCTCATTCATAAGGATAAAGGCTTTGGCTTTATCCACTTGGAAACATGAACCCTTGCAGAGATTGTCAAAATGGAGCTGGATAATATGCCTCTCTGTGGAAAACAACTGCATGTGCACTTTGCCTGCCATAGTGCATTCCCTACAGTCTAAAACCTTCCTCAGTACGTATCCAATGAAGTACTGCAAGAAGTGTTTTCTGTTTTTGGCTAGGTGGAAAAGGCTGCAGTCATTGTGGATGATTGAGGAAGATGCTCAGTAAAGGGTACTTTTGAATTCTCAGGGAAGCAAGCTGCATGGAAAGCTCTGGACAGATGCAGTGAAGGGTCTTTCCTACTAACCACATTTCCTTGGTCTGTAACTATGGAGCCTGTGGACCAATTAGATGAAGGATTTCCAGAAAAACTTGTTATAAAGAACCAGCAATTTCACAAGGAGCAAGAGCAGCCACCTCTATTTGCATAGCCTGGCTCCTTTGAATATGAGCATGAGCTGGAAGGCCCTTAATGAGATGGAGAAGCAGCAGGAGGATCAAATGGACTGCAACATCAAGGAAGCCTGTGAGAAGCTGGAGATGGAGATGGAGGTGGGGGCTACTCTCCATGAACATCAGGTTATGCCTATGAGGCAGGATTTTATGAGATGCCGAGAACTTTGGAGAATGGAAAACTGGGGCCAACCAGATAGCTCAGTAGATTAAAGTAGATGCCTCGGCAGATGCAGGAGTCAGAGGTTCAATCCCTGGCCTGCCTGATGGCCCTGCCCCCAGGGTGCACTGAGATGGCAAACATAGTGGCACGTGCCTGTAATCCCAATGTGTGGGAAGCTGAAAAGAGGAGAATCATTACAAGTTTGATCTGTGTAGTGAGACCCCGTAGACCCAACACTTTAAAAAAAAAAAGGGAAAGCTGCATAAGCAAGAGGTCAAAAAATGAAAGCAACTGGAGCTCAGGCAGGAAGAGGAACATAGGTGCTATGAAGAAGAAATATTTTTTTTCGGTTTTAAAAAATTTATTTTATTTTTTATTATTTTTATTGAAGAACAAATAGCAATGAGATAGTTTCAAGACAAATTAACAGGACAGATTCGACAAATCAATACACTGCAAAATGTTTTCATGTTTCGGTGTTGTATAAGGTGCACACATGATATTATACTTACAGGCAGTATTATAGCAGATGTCTCTAATCAATGAATGAAGAGTGCAGCTATATAACTATCTTACTTCTCTACAGCTGATTTATATCACAGATTCTACAATTAACACCCTCTACCTTGTTATCTCCCCAGTGTCTGTCCATATTATTAGAAGCCAACATAATATCTTGTCTAACCACTATTAGTGCAAATCTTGCTTCTCATACAATTATGCAGAAGCACAGCATATTTATCCAAACTGTACTGTCTATATACACACATCATGATTCTTCCTTTGTACCCCCCCTTTTTTTTTGTCCAGACCTGTCAGAGATGGACATTCCATTGCCATTAAACCAATTTAGGTGCCTGAACTCAGCGATACAATCCAACACAGTCCAGCATTCCACATTAATAGTGAGTTATCTGAAAAAGTTGTTGACCATAGCCATTTACGGCTCAACTTATTATTATGGCCCCATATCATATACCTCATTTTTATACTTTTCTGCTGGATGGTTAAGACCAAGTGAAGAAGAAGTATAGTGGCAACAAGAGATGATATGGCAACAGCAGGAAAGATTCAAAGAGATACCAATGGGCCAGATGACTATGAGAGGTGCTATGGGCATAAACAACGAGGTGCCATGCCCCCTGCTCTGGTGCCAGCTTATACCCAGCTCCTCCAGGATCTACCACTATGATACCAATGGAACCTTGGGACTGACCACACTAACAGGTCGCTTTGACCAGGCTGCTATGATGGCAGGAATTGGGGCAATTGGTGGAACCCCTCCTGTTTTTAATCATACAACTCCTGGAGCTGAATTTGCTCCAAACAAATGTCACCGATACTAATACAGTTGCAGTGTCTAGTTTTCTGAAACCCTTAAAAGAAGGAACCCTTTTGGACTAGCCAGAATTCCACCTTAAAAAAGTGTTATAGATTCCTCTCAATAGTTAGGTCTTCCTTGCCTGTACTGCTCTAAGGGAATATGCTAGAGGCAAGGGAGGGGAGATATTTAACAAATTTTGTGTGGCATGTTGTTTAATCAGTTCTATGTGACACATTCTTGAAATTTCATATATAATGAATTGTTGAAAGCTTGGGGGAAACCATGACAGAATGATTCCTTACAATCCCATTGATCTTGAGTATCCCAGTTTATTTTGTCCATCGTGTTTTATTTGCTTTCTATACCTCTCATGCCCAAAGACACTGCCACAGACACCACAAATACCAAACATCTCCCAGTGACCTTAGCCCCATTGCTCCATTTGCTCCCAGGTGAGAATTCAGGCAAACGTACACAGAGGCAGGCCATAGACGACATATGTACGGTTCTGTTATATCCCATATATTACCATTTCATGTACTAAAGACATTTTCTCGTAGAGATTTTCATTTTAGTATTTCTAAAAAAAATCTTGTGTTAATTTGCCTCCATCTTTTTCTTGGGTAAGGACATCCCAGAAATGACATTTTTGTGTTTATGATATTGCTATTCACAGTTTTTTTTTTTTTCTGGGTGGGAGACTGAACTCAGGACCTTGCGCTTGCCAGGCAAGCACTTATTCTACTGAACTCTCTCCCCAGCCTCACAGCTTTTCTTGATAGGCTTTCATAGAATCTTGGGAATAGGGTTGCTATATGTTGAAGGTCTGACATTGTCTATCTTAGGTTGTTATGCTGTGCATTTTTTTTTGTTGGTGGTGTACCATGTTTGGTTTATCCTGATACCTTAAATTTGGAGTTTTTCTGAGAAATGGAGCAATAATACAGAATCAACTTATTAAACTACATTTTAAGCCTTTTAAAAAAGATTTCCAACATCATGTAGATGAATTAATGCTTATTCAACAATGATTTATAGTTATGGCAAAGTGTAAGTCTCATATACTTAGGCATACATAAGCTGTACTAAAGCTGTAATAAAAAGATGTCTAAGTAAATAAACTCTTAGAAGAAAAGTAAGAATTTTAAGTAATTATGTTAATCAATCTTTCAGCTGAAAATAAGTATCTCAGAGAAGAAAGTCAGGTTACTTTAATGAACATGTAGGATCTTTACACCAATGAACAAACAGTAGGGACTAAGAATGGATAATATTTTATCCTCAGGGCTTTGGTTTTGTGTATATGTGGTACTGGAGATGGAACCCAGTGCCTCATGCATGCTAGGAAAGAGCTTTATCTCCAAGCTATATCTCAGCTGATTTTAAAGCTATTTTTAAATTATTCCTGAAATTAAAAAAACAAATCAAAAAATTTATAGGATTATCTATTCATTGATGACTTATTCCCAGATGAAAACATAAACTAGAAAGGTGAAAAGGCCCATAGCTGGCAGGTGTCCTTTCACCTAGTCAATCTGGTACTGAATAAATTTGCTAAAACTGTTTTCATATTTCTTATTATCTTATAAAAATTAATGAAATAATAGACTATTTGTATCATCTTACATTTAAATAACTGGCCTGGTAAGTGGTTAAAACCTATTGTAATATATTTTTAAAAAAACAACTATCATGTCTTCCACCTCATATCAGCCCTTCCAAAGAGTTCAATTGCTCTTAAAAAAAAAAAAAAAACCAAAAAAAACCAAAACTTTTTATTGTGGCCTACATGGTCTTCGAGGTCTAGTCTGGCTTCTCCAGCCTCATCTCACACATCCCTTTCTATTGCTGCCACTCTGACCTTCTTTCATACCTTTCCTCAATATTTTCTTTCACTGTAGGATACAGATTCAAATGTTCTTAGACAGACTCTCACTTTTTTTTAGCTAACTTCCCTTCATCATTCAGAATTTAAGGAGATGTTTCCTCCTCAGGTAATTCTCTGACTAGATCTATTATGTATAAATGGGCCCTCACACTTAAATTTTTATTTTTCTCTTCATCACCTTTAGTGTAATACTGAAGTACAAAAAACATTCCACTGTTTCCTTCTGCATCCAGGAAAGTTTTTCATTTTTGAAATGGATAATAATATGTCAATTAAAGTCTATACCAAATAATAAAGCAATCTTGAAGGTGTTCTTCCCATTTATTTAACAGAAAAAAAAATAAGGTATTACCAGGATTGAGACTGAGTTTAGGCTTTCAAGAGACCCTTGTAAAGGTTAAAGGTTGTCTCTGGTGTAATTACATTTCATACAAACATTTAATAAAAATTTCATATATTAAAATTGTTAATATATAAAGTTAATTTTCTTAGGTAGAAAGCTAAAGTCCCCAAATTTAAAACACTGACAGGCATGTAAAGCTGGAACTAGTGAGGATTTCTAAGAGAAACAGAAGGCAGACATGAAGAATTTACCATGAAGAGGTATGTAACTATGGGCTTTCCATTTCAGAACTACTATCTAGAAAACTGAGATAAAAACTTTGATTATAAAAGACCATGACAGCCAAATAAAATAAAATGTTTTTCTTATAACAGATGGTTTATGCCCTGCTAATATTTGCATTTAATGCTTTAGGATTACCTATTAATAAGGAAGCTAGGATTCTTTCCATTGATATTTCTAATTCAAAAGAAACAAGTTCTTTATAAATCGCTTTGTAGTGATATATTACATGTATGTTTACTTTAGAGGCTGGGTTGTAGTGACTTTATATCTAAATCCTATTTGTGACTATGGGGTAGCTTTGTAAATGAGTGTTATAGAAGCCTTCTTTTCCCTATAATTATTGTTTTGTGGCAATTCTCTCAGACTAATGGCTTCATCATTTTCCCCCAATCCTCTAAAACTAAGTGAAATCAACCAGAGATGTGCACAGAAAATTATTATCACTGTCTCAAAGCATAGAACCTGAGGCTAAAGGTAGAAGTCTCCCAAAATCTCATGCCTCCTTGCTCTGAGGGAGCTCAGTCAGACTGAAGATAGCCTTGGTATTATATTGGGACTGGCTCTTGAACTGAGGCTGTGATTGGCATGGGCCAACTGCTATAAACTTGGAGGGCACATCTTTTTACTGTCGTCACTTAGTAGCCCTTTGTTTCTTGTGGTGCTAAGGCTAGATCTCAGGGCCATGGTAGGGTGGAATAAAAAAGACTGACATTATAAAATTGTAGAAGATACTGGAAATTCTGAGGGAAAAATTGGAGACATT
Organism: Ctenomys sociabilis; assembly: GCA_004027165.1. Classification (NCBI taxonomy): domain Eukaryota; kingdom Metazoa; phylum Chordata; class Mammalia; order Rodentia; family Ctenomyidae; genus Ctenomys; species Ctenomys sociabilis. Next base: position 9,101 of record PVKA01047796.1, read on the forward strand.
GAGTTTTGATTAAATTGTAGACATTATGTTTTCATTAAACATTCAAACAAGTACTATTTTTTTTAGAAAGTGCCTGAACTTCCACATAGCTCTGCTGACTAAAGACAAGTTCAGTTTAAAAAATACAACTTACTTATACAAACTCTCAGTAATTTTAGTATAGAAGTGCTCTTTTTTGGCAAAGTTTTCCTATGTTGCTTGCCTAGTTGGCCCTGAACTTGAAAGCTTCCTGCTTTAGCAGCCCCAAGATAACAGGCATGCACCATTGTGTCTAGTCATAATATAATTATTGTTTATTCTTTAGTAACTAAGTGTGTTAGATTTTTGTCACTGTGGTAAAATACTTGAAAAGACAGCTCAAAGGAGAAAAGATTTACTCTGGTTCATGGTTTTACAGGGTTTAGTCCATGGTTATCTGGCTTTGTTGCTTCTGGGCCCACTGTGAAGCAGAACATCATGGCAAGGAGCATGGTTAGAGCGAATCAGTTCACCTCAGAATAGACAGACAACAAAGAGAAAAAGCAAAAAGGAGCTGGAGATAAGATATATCCTTCCAGGGCACACCACCAATGATCTACTCCCTCCCATGGGTCCCACCTCCTGAAGCTTCCACAACCTCCAGATAATGCCATCAAATCATGATTCCATCACCAGACTAACCACTGATTAACTTAGCATGCCTACTATCCTCTGACTTCACCTTTGAATGTTACTGTACTGGGGATCAAGCCTTTGCATGGGACAGTTAAGATCCAAAGTGTAAGAATAAATAAACATTTAAGCATCCCAGTAATAAAGGTAGTATGACAGTAAACATCATAGGATACTAAATGGCAAACAGTCAAAAAAGAGATTTTAAGAAGACTGAGGAATTTAAATGAAATATCAATAAATGCTGTACAAACAGAAACACCTTAACTTCTCTTTTTTTCCATTCATCAGTACTTCTTTTGTACATGTACATTATAGTCAAAGAAGGCTGAATCCTGGGCCAGCAAGATAGCTCAGTGGACTAAAGTTCCTACATAGGCAAGTTTAGGCAAAGCACATGACCATGGTTGCATCCCCGGCACCACATGTCACGCCAGCCCTGCCCCCAGGGTGGGCTGAGCAGGCCAGAGTTCAGAAAGAGTGGCATGTACCTGTAATCCCAGCGCTTGGGAGGTGGAGGCAGGATGACTGCTGTGAGTCTGAGATCAGCTGGGGTTACAAAGTGAGACTGTCTCTCAAGAAAAAAAAAGTACACTCCAAATTGAGGAGTGCAATTTGATACAGGGGCTCACTATGCAGTTCAGACCCATAGTGATCCTCCTGTCTCAGCCTCCCCAGTGCTGGGATTACAAGGCATGTGCTACAATGCCCAGTTACAGGGCAGGCACTGTGCGCCTGGTGTTCCAGGCCAGCACAGCACGTGGGAGCTGGGTATTGAACTTGGTACCTTGTGCTTGAACATTTATAGCACCATTATCTAAAACAGCTAAAAAAGTAGAGAAAATCCAAATGACCACCAGCTGATGAGGGTACAGACAAATGTGGTATATCTGCACAATGGAGTATTATTTAGTTATAAAAGGGCTACTGTTACATCTATAACATGAACAAAACCCTTGAAAACATGTTAAGTGAAAGAAGCTAGACACAAAGATGGTGTTACATGATTCCATTTATATGAAATTTCAGAATAGATAAACAGCAGTGGTGGAAGAGGGAAAGAGAAGGGGCAGAAAGAAAAGATAAGTGGTTATTAGATGGTTGGAAAAGGTGAAATTGTGACTGAGTTAATATGATAGAAGTTTTGTAGTGAAATATTTTGTTACTAGATACTACTCATGACTATATAATAGTAGATATACTAAACATCAATGAACTTCACTTTTTAAAATGGTAACTTTTTTTGAAAATATTTTATTTGTAGAACTGGAATAAACATGAAATGAATGCAGAAAACTATACCTTTCCAACTGAGCTAAGCTGTTTAGGAAAATATATTGCAAATACAAGCTCAAGTGTTTTACTGGCTAGCATTGTTTATTCTTTTTTTTTAATTAAGAAACAAATAGCAATGAGAAAGTTTCAAAGCTGATTAATAGGACAGTTTCAATAATTAATACATTGCACATTGTTATCTTCCTAGTGGTTATCCATAGTACAAGAAGCAGACAGGATATCTTATCCAAACACTTAAAATGGTAACTTCTAATACTCAGGTTTCTCTTCAGATCACGTAAGTTTTTGCCTTTTATAATGGTAACTTTTGTAAGTATTTTAATAAAATTCAATTAAATGTAAAAATTCCATGATCATAAGGAAATGTAAAAATAATTGAATGTCCTTTTAATAGGGTATCAAATACCTCAAACTGAATTTGAAATGTCAAGGAGAAAGATGGGGTACTTCTGAGAACCAACAGATTTCTAAGGAACCATCTCTGTTTTTTTATGGTGTGCTCACTAATTTTTTTTGAGGGAATTAGTGATGGGGTAAGCTTTAAAAAAAACAGCTGGCTTAAGTAAAAAGCCTTAGTCACATCTTTCCATTCATGCCTGGCAGCCCTGGGGAAGTGATTCTCCAGAGTATCTATCTGTATGATGGTTACCTAAAGTGGCTGCCCATGTCCAGTGATGGCTTTTGTTTAGTGATCATGGTTAAGTTGAGCTTGTTTAAATACCATTTCCCAGGACTTATTTGCTACTCCCTGAACAACAGGAATACTGAAAGCTTTTAGCGGGAATAAACTACTGCATGGTCTCTGTCTAGCAAGCAGGCTACAGTTCACTGGAAACAGCCAGTTCAGATAAATAAAATGAAAGCAGACATTTTTGAAGATGGTCTTAAAAGCTTTCCATTAGCAAACATCAAGGGTATAAAAGTAGAAGAAACATGTATATTATCTATGTTAGACTATGACAAGTTCCTTTATCTTTTATCTTTTCTGAGTAATACAAAGTTAAGTATTCATCTCCTAGACAACTAAATGATTCACATGGAACACAACACAAATCTCTTTCACTGGCTAGCCACTAAGAGACATTTGATTCTTATGCTAAACTTAACTACAAGAATAAAGTAGTGGGCTGTTTATAAAGTTCCATATTAAATGCTGGTGAAAAAGTTACACCACAAGTACAAGGTACACCTAAGGAAACTTGAATTCCATTTCTGGCTATACATAAACAGCCACTTATCTGCTTCATGATACTTCTCTGGCTGCTTGGTTTTTGTCTGAAACCTTCCTAAATGTAGGTCAGCATTGGTATAGTCCCTTCTCATGTTAGAAGAGTATGACAAGTGGTCAAAAAAAAAAAAAAAAAAACCTGATGACTAAAAGCAAAGAGAAGAGGGAAAGAAAAGATTGGACAGGGCTACGAGAGGTGTCCTACATCTATAAAAATCTTTGCAAGATAACCATCAAAATCTCAGAGAAACTATTCTGAATATGTGAACATGATGAAGTTTCCTATATTGTGCCAAAATTGGAACTATGAGGAATATGAAAAGGAATACAGTGGTACCTCGGTTCATGAACTTCATTTGTTCTACAAGTCTGGAAAAGATGGCCACAGCCATGTTCATTACCTGATGCAGAGTTTGCAAACAAAAACAAAATTTTGCCAATCATGTTTGCAAACTAAAGCATTCATGAACCAATCACAGTATATAAAATGATACTGAACCATAAAATGTTCTTTTATTCAGTTTGTTAGTTTTGTAAAATGGCTTACAAATATCTCAACTGATATAAATACATTGACAGATTTTTTTGAAATAGAACATATAGGCACTAAAATATAGAAAATAAATTATATACATTCATAATTTTTAATCAAAATTCATACATCAAAAACTGTCAACAGAGGCTGGTATTAGGGTGTTTTAAGAAAACTAAATTCAAGTTTGTATTGTTTCAACATAAATTCATTTTTCAGATATAAAACCTGATATAAGAGTAAAGTCTGATAAATTTCAACTCAACAAATTATAAATACAGGTTTAAGCAATAAGATGCAGTAATTAGTCACTTTACTGCATTTCTAGTCAGTTCTTGAAAAACAGATGGCCAGTCAATTATTACTATTAAAGATATGTGTAATCACTTCTTCAAAATCTTCAGAATATTTATTAAATAAAAATGAGAGGACTAAAGGTAAATAAATCACTTCATGGTGAAATAAGTATATATCACCTAAACTGTGATTCAAAAGGTTTTTCTAGATGTGGATGGCAACTAATTAGGGTCTAAATATGTAGTATAAATACTAATAAATGTTTCAATCACACTGGATATTCATGTCCCCTAGAAATATAGAAATATCTTATTTATTTTTAAGAATACTGATGTGGCCCAGAATGCCTGGTCATGTCTGTAACTCCAGTACTCAGAAGGCTGAGGCAGGAGGATCCCTTAATTCTAAAGCAGCTTAGGCTACATACTGAGTTCAAGACCAGACTAAAGTATGTACCCTGTCTCAAACAACTAAATCAGATCAAAACAAAACAAAAACCTGATGTGAAAATTCAAGATCAAAGCCGGGCGTGGTGGCGCATGCTTGTAATCCCAGCACTCGGGAGGCTGAGGCAGGAGGATTGTTGTGAGTTCGAGACCTGCCTGAGCTACAAAGTGAGCTTAAAGCCAGCCTGAACTGCATAGCGAGACCCTGTCTCAAAAAGACAAAAAAAAAAAAAGAAAATTCAAGATCAAAGTTTTTCTGTTTCTCAGGACTATCACATCTAGTCAAAATGTTGATTCCTTAACTCTTTTAACAATACAACAACATATTAATACAATTATACACAGACTTCATACTGTATGAATCCTTTTCTAGGAAGTTTACATGAAGAATTTTGAGAACAGCCTTTCAAATACATTAAAATGCTAGTAATAAGCCGGGCGTGGTGGCGCATGCCTGTAATCCCAGCACTCGGGAGGCTGAGGCAGGAGGATTGTTGTGAGTTCGAGACCAGCCTGAGCTACAAAGTGAGCTTAAGACCAGCCTGAACTGCATAGCGAGACCCTGTCTCAAAAAGACAAAAAAA